>VYZP01065549.1:50732-69178 GCA_013400635.1 Hypocryptadius cinnamomeus | reverse complement strand
ATCAGTAGTCAGCATCTGCAAGCAATCTTTAAGCACAGCTAAAGGCTGCCTTTAAATTCACATATGTCATGCCATTCTTACCTTTGCTTTAGGCTTAGTTTAGAAATAACCTGTGATCTTCTTTATGTCACTGCTGTTGCTGAGTGAAGAGTTAGGACAAAGACTGCTGCATGCAAAGAGGTTTCCCCCAAGTTAAATGCCACTAGGCAGGAAATAACTGACATTTTGGGAAGATAACACAGGGCAGCATTATGTGCTTCAGAGTCCTGTGCTGTAGCCCTGCAGAATGCCTGACAGAGCTGCCACACATTCAGGTAAAGGTCATTTGTCCAAAAGTGATTTCTGTGAAATAAAATCACCTGTTTGACAATTTTAAAAAGAAGTCTGGTTCATTAATATGGCAGAGAAATGTCACTACATGCTGATCAGGGTTAAGTGGCAGGGTAATGGTGTGACCTGCCCTTCACATCTGAAATAAATCTCCTGGGATGTGGAAGAGGGGTTGGTGAGTGATGTCTGTGAAACCTGGGCTGGGGAATGGGAAGACTCCACACTACACATGCATGAGCACCATGGAGGGAGAACAGTCATTTTAGTGAGGTTTGGCAAGATTTACCTTCAGAACAATGACACTGCTGTGAAATAAAATGTCCAGATGAGACAACACAGCTGGATGGCAGTGACAGAAGGGATGGAGAGCACTTCACCTGGGAATGAGCAGTGGCACAGCCGTGTTGGGCAGCTCATCATGACTGAAAATGCAACTCAGCTATGGCAGGACAAAGGCCAGGAGCTTATATGAGACATCTATCTCTGTAAGTCCAAAACCTTATTCCCAGGGTTTTATTTTAAGTGCTACAGAGTTGGGAAGTAGAGAGGTTTTGTAATACAAACATTTAAAGGCTACCTTACAGCTCACAGCTTTAGGATTGATGTTCATCGCTTTTTCCCATGCTGCATATGGTATGTGTGTTGATCCCTTTTTAAAGTTATAAACTATATCAATTGTGATTGTCCAGGTCAAAATTTCTCCCTCTACAAGGCATAGGCATAAAGTTGACTGCTCTTATGACACAGTTTAATTCTTAACTCTTCAGTCAGACAGGAAAATATCCAGAGTCTTCTTGCCCACTATGTCCTCCTCCTCCCCCCCTTATGAAAAAAAATACCAAATGTGCAAGATATAAATAACACAAGTTATCTAACATTTCACCATATAAGGAATGAGCAGAAGTGGAAATGCTGATTTCTTTTTTGCCTTTAGCATTCAAATGAAATGGACAATGTAGCAAACTGAATATTCCCAGTGAAAATGGTTTGTGGGTACTTCTGGTGTTCTTGTGTTCTGCTCTGGGCTTTGCTGGCCTCTTTGCTGATGATTCAACAGCCAGGAATCAGAAGTTTGACATTATATTCCTAAAGCATAATGGTCTCTGACCAGTTTGAAAGGAAGGGGCTCCTCCATTCTTGTGTTTCATCCCATGTATGGGAGCACATAGGAAAGGACTGTTGGTAAAAGCTTATGGGACATGTAGGTACTTGCCAGAGACTGTCATGAGCTCAGTAAAACCATCTTCACTGCTGCCTTTAGCCAGAGAAGGGATATTTTGAGGGCAAGTACAGGCAGTTAGATCTGTTGTCATATAGATTAATCTTGGGGTAAGGTTTGAAGCTAATCTGGAGCTAACATTGGAGTCTGAAGGAACTGGTTGGTTTAAACCATTTTCTCCCTTATTAAATTATAGGTGTCCTTCCAGACCCCTTTTTCCCCATGAGCAGGAGCTGATTTGGTTCTGGGAAGCAGATCCCTTCCCTCTGTGCTTCTCCTCTGGAGTCTGAACTGGCCTCCAGTTAATTCATATGGAATTGAAAAAGGGATGAAGATATGAAGCTGTTCTAAGCCTCTCTCTCTCTCATACAGGGAGATATCAGCTACTGAAAAGCAGTTTTGTATCCCCTGGTAACACCAGGCTCAAGGAACATTTCACAAATAAGGAATCTAGCTACCTGGTTATTAACAGCCCAGTGCTTACTTAGAATTATCTCCTACTCTATTTGCTCAAAACCAGGTATGAAAACATTCACGCTAAAAAACAAAAATAATGGGAAAATGCACTGATTTGGGAAACAAAGTGAGTTAAAGCAATGAACCACAGTACGTGTTTTTTAATACATGTACAGCAGCATAAGGAAACTGTGGGAAGCTAATTTGCAAGCCTGTTTACTGAATACCTGGAACAACTCCCATTTCCCATTTAAATTAGCTACAGGAAGCCAAGTGTCTAATTTGCTTCTCCAGTACCTGCTTATTCCACTCATTTATGTCCTTAGCCTCATGCATTTAGTAGACCATCTCTCCTGGCATTTCAGATGTTTATTGCTGCATCTATAGTCTGTGGAAGCCTTTCCAGGGAGAAATAAATGCAGCCTGCTAGCAGACGGGGCTGGCTCTGTACCTGCCTTGCACTTCACAGGCACAAACAGCTATTTGGAGTCAGGAGAACAGCAGGTCAGGGTTATAACATCCAAAATCCCTGGGCCAAAACCAGTATGCAGCTCTTGCAAAGGCAGGGACTGAAGAGCAGCCTTCTATTTGTGGTCAGTGCTAAACCTGTTCTGTATCCAGACAGCTCTGGCTGCCCAGTGTTAAAACTAAAGATACCCAGGCAGGGTAATAATGGGATTTAAAGTATTCTCTTCCCTTCACAACAGCACCTCAAAGCTGCTTTCCAACCCCACCTGCTCAGGGCTAACCCAGGCTGTGAAGAAATCCTCTTGTTGCCGTCAAATTTTTTGTCTCCTTGGGAAAGGAGGGTACGTGGCTTTGGGGTGTGAGAATTGCTCATGGAAAATGGTGCTGGGTTTAGTCCCTGTGCTCTGGTCTCCAGAGCCTGTGAGCTCGAAGGCTCAGCTGTGCCTCTCTAACCAATTATGGGCTGTGTTAGCACTGCAGCTTGCTTTTCCAGAGGCAGGTTTCTCAGTGGAAAAATGTGAGAAGTGTCAATAAATAGTGACAGTTTTGAGAGCACTGGGCCAAGGTTTCATCTTGCCTATGGACAAAGTTATATAATGGTTCTTCACCATCTGTGGACTTCTCTTAACCAAAAGCTGACCTGGAATATGCAGGTAATGCAGAGTGGGAAGGAAATGCCTCTGGTTTAGCAGTTGAAAACTGGTTTACTTATAGGAAGATTGAACTAGATGATCTTTCAGGTCCCTTGCAACCCAAACCATTTAATGATTCTGTGATTTGCAATGGCATAAAGCACGTGGAGCAGCATTTAAAATGCCTTCTTCTACTGCTGATCAGTTTTGTCACCAGCCAGCCTGCCCCTCTGATTAGAGTGTGACTTTTCAATAGAACAGCAAATGCTAGTTCACTCGCATATATTTTATGCATTTGTTCGTTTGCTACTGACAAAAGAAGAAAATTCCTTTATTCTTCTCCCTCCTCTCTCTCCAGAGAGGTCAGGATTTATCCCTGAATGATTACATGATCTGTTTCATGCTAATTAAATAGAAAGCAAGTAAGAACTATCGTTTATGGAGTCCTTAAGCCCAGAGGTCTTATTTTACATTTCAGAAGGAAATTGAAAACATTATTCCTTGGAGAACTGAGATATAAAAACACTGGGAAATATTCATGTAAGTGAAGCACACAGAAATATCCTTCATTTATGTTCCCATTTGTTCAAACAAAACGGTACTTTTTTAAGCAAATGATGAAAATTGAATACTTTCTTCACAGTAGGAATATCACTGGTATCAGCCTTATAGCCAGAGTGACCATCTACCCCCTGGCCCTAGAAAACATCCTTTACAATACAGTGCAGTCAGACTTTGTCCCAGTAGGTGAGTCTTGCTAAAGCTGTTGCAATTTGCACAGTGTTCTTCTTTAAAATAATCATTTAAAGTAGAGGTGGAAAAAAGAACTGTCATTCTTCCAGTATCAATGTTTGATTCACTGTTTTGACTCCTTTAAGCACATATCATTATGTCTTTCTCAGATGCCATACATAGTGAGTGAAATACATAACCTGTACTTAAGAACAGCATATTTTTAAATCAATGCTGAACAGTAAGTAGTTCAATGGAGTTCTAATAAAAAACCAAACCCCAAAACAAAAGCCCCAACATCTAGCAACTTAGAACCTGCAGCTGCTTCTTTTGCTTCCTCAGTGGTTTAGGTTTAATTTTACAGGCTTTATTACATTACATGATCTCACCCTTTCCCTTCTCCAGGTGGATGAAAACATGGTCATTGAAATGATATTCCTGTGAGTCTGCACAACTCAGTTTGGTGGAGGAAGAATGGGACATAGGTGGTAAATGTTTCTAGTGCTGAATCACCTAAATTAAATTACAGCTCCTACAGAACCTGTCTGGAGAGAACCATTTTAAAGCAAGGCTTATAGTAAGGCAGGTACTCAGCAGAAGGAAACCCGGGGATCAATTAAAGTAGTGCTGAAGAGGATGAATTATGGAGAGATTTTGTCTTTGATTTGCTTTGGACAAAGTTATGGGTAAAATCTCCCTCTTACCCAAGGCCTTAATGGACAGAAATGAACAAGTGATTCTGGGGAAGGTGGGTGGGGAAGGCAGCAGCCACCCAGGAAAGCCACACGAAATGGCCAAAGCCATTTATCTTGGTGAGGGTCATTAAGGAAGGCTGGGAAGTTCCTTTCTCCGTGGAGGCTCTCAGTGAGCTTTGGGGTGTCAGTGACCCATATCAGCCACTGCAGAGTAAACTGAGGGTGTTTTCAGCAGTGGAACACAGGCAAACCAAGCCATTACTGCAATATTCCACAGAGTTTGGAAAGCTTGACTGTGTGAACGTCCTTCCTGCAAATGTGGGAAATGCTCAGCCATACTATCCTCCATGGAACCTTCTTGAAGGATTGGGAATGTACCTATCAAAATCCCTTCAATTTCATGGTTTTTCACTGGCTACTGATACCAATGAAGTGCTTCAGGAATCCTACCATGCCCAAAGCAGCTGTTTTGCACCTGGTTTTATGGGAAACTGTGAAATGAGATTTTCTCAAGATTTTTGGGGGGTTGAGTGTGGGACATAAAGAATTTAAAACAACTATATGAAGCTTTATTACTCAGTAAAAATCATACATTCTAGAGGAATTAGTTACTGGAAATCTTATGAACTATTAGGACCTCACATTTCATGTTTTAATCTTTTACTGATTTCTGATAAATATTTTCAATCAGGAAGGCTGACAGTGGTGACTAATCTTGAAAAAATCTTTCTTACCAAGAGAAAGCCACAAAATATTTTCTTTTTGTTCATAAATAATTCTCACAGAATAAGCATGACACATGATAACTTATAGAAATTACTGTGCTAAGACTGCTGGAAATTCTGCCATTGAGATGGAAACTGTACTGTGAGTTGAACATTTTTATTAGTATTTGCTTTAGTTACATTTCCATTTTCAAGTAGAAAACTGATATTTTTTTGGCTGAAAGTTCTTCCCTCCTCCGGCTCCCAGTGCAAAAATGTCCAACCATTTTCTACTAAACAGGTTTTTGGCTTTCAGGTTTCTAAGAAACAAGGCAAATATATCCACCGTATCCCTTGCCTAAGCCACTTGATTTTACTACAGCACTGGGGAGGTTCACAGCTCAGCAGAACAACAGTGTGCAGTGTGTGCCAGCAGATATGCAGGAAAATCATGTCTCTGCCCCCCCAGCCTGCAGTGTGCAGGGAAGAGAGGGAGAGGAAAGGGAAAGAGGAAAGATGTGCCTAAGCAGAGATTTAGCTGGGTTTTATGAGCCCAGTCATTCTTTCCTGCAGAAGAGTTCCAGTGAGACAAAGTGCCTTGGGGTGAAGTTTGGAAGGGGATGTTATGGGTGAGGTAGGAGGGAAGAATGGTGGAAAAATAACAGTGGAAAGGAGAGAAGGAAATGTGTGAAGGGGGAGAAAACTGATATAGAGAGGGAACAGATCAGAAAAGGGGAAAAAATAACTCACATGAGAGGAGAGTGATGGTTGGTGGGGGTCTTGAACAGAGAGGAAGGAGCAGGACAGAGGGCACCCCACTTCCAGGGTCACTGCAAGTGAGGAGAGCAAAGCCTGGAGTTTCAGAGCTGAGAGGGGCAGGGGCCCAGAGACATGTGTGTCTCCATGGCTGCTGCTTTTCTTTGCGGGGGGGTCACCTGGTTCTGGCCAGGTTTCTCTAGGAAAGAAGGGAGGGTAGGAACCAAAAGGCTGTACAAGGAATAATGGCTTTAAACTGAGAGAGGGCAGATTAGATGTCAGGAAGAAATTCTCCCTATGAGGGTGGTGAGGCCATGGCACAGGTTGTCCAAAGAGGTGGGGATGTCTGGAGATGTTCAAGGCCAGTTTGGATGGGGCTTGGAGCAACCTGGTCTAGTGGTAGGTGTCCCTGCCCATGGCAGGGGCTGGAATGGGATGAGCTTTAAGGTCCCATTCAACCCAAATCATTCTGTGATGATTCTATAGTTTTTCACCCTTCCCATCTGCTGCCGGGGCAGTGCTGACTGCAGGGCTTTTTCCCTGGTGACAGATCAGCCATGGGGTGGCTGGGAGCTCTCAGTGGGGAGCAGAGCCCAGTGCATGGTGTGATTAAACTGGTAGCTGCAGAAAAAGCATTTACCCCAGTGGAAATAGATCCACACAGATGCATTTCATTCTTCTGCTATTAAATGGGTAGCAGGCAGCGCGAGCCAGGCGATCCTGTTGCATTTCAAAAGGTAGCTCTAAGAATTCATCTTCCCCACACTCTGCAGTCCCATATGTTGTGTGAAGGAGATGGCTTTACTGGAGCTACTATCTCCTATTGGCAAGATGGGTATATTCCAGGAAAGCTATTAAGTGAAGCAGCTAAGTCTGGTGCCGATGGTATTTTTCCTCCCCCTGAGCAAACTTTCTTTCTTATCTCTGGTTGTCTTATGTATTAGCACACATGAAAATTTTACTGATATGAATTATATAAATGCACTGGAGAGGCTGCTCAGCAGCAGCACAGAACAGGGAGGCTCTATTGTAACACCACAAAAGCACCTCATGGATGAATGAATATAACAGAACAACAGAAAATCATTAACAGTTCACAGGCCAGCTAAGAGTGCTGACCATAATTTATTTGTATTTGCTTAGATTTCTCTTCTGATTCTGATGAGATATAAATTAGAAAACCTGGTTAGCCATATCATGATCTCAGGGAGAAGTGCAGCTTAGAAGTTGATGGCAGAAGTGCCTTTTCATCAATTCTTGCTGTGTTCAGGAGGGTCACAGGCATCTTTGGTGGATCATATCCAAGTGGTGTAAGATGTCACCACCTCTGTGGTAGCAGAAGGTAAAACCCAAGGTCACGAGGTCCCCAAACCTCCAGTGGCCTCCTTCATCAACTTGTTCATCCTGGTATGGCTTGGAAGCAGGAGAACAGTGAGGAAGAAAAGACAGAGAGGGGAAAACCCTCACATGATATACTTGGACTGCTTGCAGCCTAGAGGTCAGGGCCCAGATCTTCCTCATCCCCTGGCAACACAGGGCAACCTGGGAAGACTTTCAGAAGCAGTGATGGAGTGAGGCCTCATCCCAGGAAGGTGTTTGGACAGGGTACAGTGGGTGCTTCCTGCATACCCAGCCTGCAGGAGGGAGCAGAAATGCCAGGAATGTTCCTTGGAGCAGTGATGAGCCAAGCAACAGAAACACCTGGTTTCTGCTATCTGCCTGAAACAGTTTATGGAGAAAGAAGCAGCCCTGGGTCTCACCAACACTACCTGGAAAGTTGCTGAATCTCTCCCCATCTGTCCCCAGTCAGGTTCATTTGAACACCACACAGAGACACCATTAAGTTCCGTTCCTCAGCAAACATTTCCCTCTTTGGGAGGAGACAGAGCCCACCCAAGTCTGGCCAGACTCTGCTCTATGTTTGGCCATCTGAGTCAGAGACAAGAAAAAAAATCATTGCGTGCATGAAAGTCTTTTTTGTCTTGTCTGTGTGTGTGGGGGGGGCCTTCCTGACATTGATGATCTTTTCTGTTTTCTTGCTGAAGTTCTCATTCCTGTGCCATGCACAATTGATGAGCTGGGACACTTCTGAGAAGCCCCACATGGAGACAGTCACATTCACTTCCTGCAGCGTGGCCAGGCACAAGGAGAATCCTTGCAGAAGATCTCCTGCTAGCAGGGCATTTGGTTCCCAGTCTGGCTAAAACCACCAACACGTCTTACAAAAAAAAAAGAGAGAGAAAAGATGGCAGTGGTTCATTGAGCTCCATAGGGGAAAAAGGTGCATTTCGTGTCCATGGTCATTCCTCATGTAAGAGGACAGCTATGACATTTGAGTGATAAATATGTTATTAGTTCTGAGTCATGAAGATCAAAATGCAAATCTACTTTCACTGAGTGTAGAGTGCCTTCCCAGTGCTTTTTTGTATTCACTGGACATTTCAATTAGTTGGGTAAGACCATTGAGGAGAATATGGCTGATATTTTAGGTGAGGATGCTGCCATAAAATATTTTCAAGTGAACAAGCCTATGGCATCTTCTAACTTTCTAACTGATAGCCCTCCATGTCTGCTGAAAGAAACAAGAGATAAATGAAGTGAAATCTGAACTGAGGTACAGAATGGACTCACGATCACCCTCCCCTTGGGTGAGATGGTCAGAGAAGGATGTTACTGTCAGTGACACTCTCCAGCTGACCTCTGCTCCTTTTTTGGAACCAAAACCAAAGCCAGAAAGAGAGAACCAGGAAGCCATCAATGCCACAGCCCTGCCATAGGCATGAGCTGGGCACAGGCAGAAGACCACGAGATATGAGGGACAAAGAACACAAGCTGGCATCGAGCGCTTGGTTCACATTTTAAAAAGAACATGTCAGGCAAGATTGCCAGGGAGTTCAGTCTTTGGTTGGGGAATATGAGTTCCTATGAACATATTTGTATTTATGCTGGTGCTTAAATCAGCCTCCTTTTCATCAGCAAATAAATAACAATAGAGGAACAACCACCTGGAGATGTTTCCAGAGCCACTTTCCAGAATGGAAGGAAAGAGTTCCCCCGAGGGTGCAAGTCAACAGCTGCCTCTGCTGTTGGGGCCAGGATGAGACCAAGGCAAGGAAGTGAGAGATGCTGCTGAGATAAATCTTGGTTGCTGAGGTTGCTTTGGTGATAACCTGGCCTGTAGGGTCCCCACTGCTGTAGGTGGCTGATGACATGCCTTGCAGAGGCACAGTGAGTCATCAGCCGGGTTCTCATGGACTTTGATCCTGAGCCACGGCACAGAGACTTGGGCTGCTCTCAGCTGCTGATCATCTTTTCAGCAAGGCAGTCCTGATTTCCAACTCTCTTTTGAAAATAGGTCTTGAGATCTGAGATTAACATTTCCCAAGATACCTAAAAGGTTTAGGGGCCTATTTTCTGGTATTAATGTATTTTAGCAACAACAGTGGTAGATTGAGTGATAGATTATTCATGATTAAGAAATTACCTAGCTAAATCCTACAAAAGGCTGTTTAGAACTACCTCTGAATTTCCAGTTTGGTTCCTTATCCTCTGTGTGGGATGTGTGGTTCTCCATCCCTAGGGAACAGGCAACCATCCATCTTTTCTTGATGGTTATATAGATAAGGTCCCAAATTTTTCCCTCTTGAAGTATGGGATCATGGCACAGAAGAGGCTGAGAACCACTGGTCTATATTTAAAATTTCCTATTTTGTGCCAATCCTGTTATTGTTCTCTTCATATACTGCAGTTTTGTCTTCCCGGGGGGATACTTCCTTTTAAATATTTTCTTTTTTTTTTTTCTTCTTTGCATTTTTTTTGTACTGAGATAATCTGATTGGACACAAACCTTTTTATTTTTGTTTTATATAAAACTGGCATTTTTAAAGCAAGATATTGCTACATTTCCTAGGACTTTATTGTATTTAGGTCTAATTGTTCTTTACTTAAAATCCATGGCTAAATTCCTGTTGACCCAATAAAAATAAGTTATATAAAGAAAAATATATATTTATAGGATTATGAAAAGAATGGATTATTACATAAGCTTTTAGTGTAATGGAAAGACATAATTAACCAATTGAACTGGGTTTGTGTGCCCTATTTATCTATCAGGTATTGTGGATGCTTCAATACATTTCCTCTCTTCATTTCTAGTTCCCTGCTGAGCCAATAATATTTCCAAAAATACTTAGGCAGAGGGTGAATTTGTAGGTGTCCTACTAAGTGAGAGCTTGTCTGTATTTTTATGATCCACTCACAGTAGGAAAGTTCGCATCATTTGAAAAAAAAAATTAAGAAAAAAGATGCTGAAACCTATGCAATTGTTCTCCTGCAGTATCTGGGGCAGGGAGCACAAATCACACTCAGAAACCTCCTGGGACAGGCAGGTGGAGGAGCAGGAAATCAAAGAGCAGCAGTGCTGTGCTGTGCCGATAATGACAATCACTGTGAGGACCTCTGACATCAGCAGTCACTCCCAAAGATGCAGTTAATAAATATCTGTGATGAAATTATTGCTGAGTCACTGCTCAGCAGTGTACATCCCCTTTGGCCTCCTCAGGGCAAGCAGGAGCTGATCTTGGCCATGCAGATGTTGGTCTAAACCAGTTTGCCATTAAGCAGATTGCCATAACTGAATTCCTTGTGGGAGGGTACTCAAACTTTGGCTCCAGTGACTGCATCAGGCGTTTACTGTGTGGCTGTAGGTGCTGCCAAGCTGGTTTGCTACTGATAACCAGAGTGGGATTAGAGAGATCTGGGAAAAAAACCTTTGGAAAATGCCTAGATGGGGAGCAGGTATCTATTTTCCATTGCAGGGTAATTCATTAGGACACTGATAAATTCTCTCTCTCCCACTTGTCATTCAGGCCTGTTATGGGGGTGAGGAGCTGTCACCTCCAAGGCTCAGTGAGTCCCTCCCTTTTGTGCCTGTGAGCTGCCCTGGCATGAGTAGTTACTAGTGAGAGCAGTGAGTGGGTAATAGTGAGAGCAGTGAGTGGGTAATAGTGAGAGCAGTGAGTGAGTAATAGTGAGAGCAGTGAGTCAGTAATAGTAACAGCAGTGAGTGGTTAATGTTGAGAGCAGTGAGTAGGTAATAGTGAGAGCAGTGAGTAGGTAATAGTGAGAGCAGTGAGAGGGTAATGAGAGCAGTGAGTAGGTAATAGTGAGAGCAGTGAGTAGGTAATGGTGAGAACAGTGAGTAGGTAATAGTGAGAGCAGTGAGTGGGTAATAGTGAGCGCAGTGACTGGGTAATGGTGAGAGCAGTGACTGGGTAATGGTGAGAGCAGTGACTGGGTAACGGTGAAAGCAACAAGCAGACTTCAGATGGTTGCAGCCCAAAATGCAGCCCTTGCCCCAGAGATGCTGTGTTGCAAAGGAGACACCACGTTGCTCAACGTCCTTGGTGACTGTCTGCTTTCAGAACGTTATAGCAATAATCAGTGTTGGGAGGCAGCTGGGCTGAGAGCTGATTTCCCCTTCCCATGTGTGGGGATAGGTCTGCCCGTGTCTTTTGTCCTAATTCTTCATTTTTCTCTGATAATGTCAGCCTGATGACCAGGACACAACTTGACCGTGTAGCCCTAAGGACAGAGCTACTTTTTGACTCACTGCCAGACATTTCTGATTTTATTTTATTTCTCCAGGACTGACACTATAAGAAGTCAGCATGAAGCAAAGTCATGTCACTGG
Organism: Hypocryptadius cinnamomeus; assembly: GCA_013400635.1. Taxonomy (NCBI): domain Eukaryota; kingdom Metazoa; phylum Chordata; class Aves; order Passeriformes; family Zosteropidae; genus Hypocryptadius; species Hypocryptadius cinnamomeus. The sequence goes on along the minus strand of VYZP01065549.1, from coordinate 57,494 downwards.
TGCACTGCATTCCCAGTAATTTCTTCAAGCAGGCTTTGTCTGTTTCTCGTGGAGGTGCTGCTCACACACACAAGAACATCAAGCATCGAGGTGCCAACACTGAAACTTTTCCAAAGCATCTGTCAGTCCTTTTGTCCTCCTCCCTTCTCCCACCCCTCACCATTCCTTAAGCCTCCAGAGAAATGATGCAGTGAAAGTTTGCACAGAAAACAAGGAAGGAGCTGTAGACAATGCTTTCACCTGCTGTGATATGCACAATAGCCAGAGGCTGAAAAGACTCTCTTCGTTCTTCTAGGAGGAGAGTCTCATGTGAGCTCTCAAAATAGGGTTTAGCAAGCCAGAGCTGAATTTCATCCAGCCCCACTCTCTGCTGGAGAAGGAAAATCTTGATATTATTAACGTAAGAGGTGAGGTTAGCCCAGGAACCCATGCCAGAAGGGGCTGAAATCCCTGCTGTACATTTTGGAGAGCTGGAGCCTGATGGTTACAGGCCGGGGTAGGTGCCCAGTTCTGTGGAGTTTCAGCTGGAACCAAATGGCTGATGTGCCCTTGAAAATCCCAGCCTGCAATTCCTCCCCTCTGCACTTACAACAGCACAAAGACAATGTGGTAATGTCTGCTGCGTTACAGAATCCCTTTATCTGGGTAAAAAAAAGTCCTGTCAGATTAATCAGGGAATTAGCAGTACTACAAAAGTGCTCCTCACAAATGCTAAAATACAGACATGACTCAGATTAATTTTCAGATCAGGAAACTTATCTTTCTAGCGTGCAGCACTAGTCTGTACGAGACGATTCTGGCTTTAATATGGATTTTTTTGGTGACACTTGGCAGAGAAACAGAGGGCTTTTTAAAAAAAAAATTATTATTATTTCAAAATCTACTGGAAAGGATTTAGCAGCCTTTTGGAATCATTATATTTTCTCTATTTTGGGGAGCTTTTTTGACCTTTCTTAGGGAATTTAATTACCCAGAATTGTCACATCTGATTCCTTTAAATACCCATAAGAGGAAAAACTCACAAAGCAAACTAAAGGTTGGTGAACTTTGCTTTATTTTGCTCACAATGCGAACTTTCAAACGATTGGAAAATTATTTCCTTCTATTTTGAATGACAGAAGTTAAAGATAGGAATGACCTATTAGATCACTGTGAGCATTTCCTTGACAATAGCGGTTCTGTTTCATCAAGGGGAAGAAAGGAGCCCAAATTTCACCGAGTGAGCAGCTCCAAGGGCCAGCAGTGGGGTGTGGAGACCCTCATGGTGAGGAAGACCTGAGCCAAGTCAGGGGGGCCGGATGCCTTCAGCACCCAGCTTCTGTTTGGTGGCCCCGTGAGATGAATGAGCTGCGTCTGTCCGACGTGGAGGGCCCGGGCATGAATAGCACAAAAAGCACAACTATGACTGCTCCATTTATTGGCTGTTTTGGCAGCATGGCTGAATAGCAAATGGATGTGGAAAACTGCTCGGAAACTCCCAAACAGGGACCCAGCTATGTGGGGGAACCTGCACTTCCTTCACCCTTTGACATTTTATTATTAACTACTAATTTTGCAATCCATAGCCCATTGGAGGAGCATAAAGAGAGCCAGCTTAGCACAACAATCATCTTCTTGGTTAAAAGCACCCATCTATGCTCCAGTGCTCACATGACAAAATTTGTTTTCCACAATGTTTCCTGGGCATGGCTTAACTGCAGTAATTTTTAAATAGGTTTCTTTTTTCCCTTTCTTTCCTTAAATCAGTATTACACTAGTAGGATGTATTTCAGATGGCAGGAAAAGACTTGTTCTTGTCCGGCTTGGAAGTAATCATGGAAAAGTCTCTTATTCTATCTCAAATGGAACAAATTGTTTGGAGTTCCTGCCCACTGGCTCTGCAGTAGCTCCTTGGGACAATCTCATCCAGCTCGAGGATTTTCCATGGCCACTCTGCCCTGGAGTTTAAAGGTCCTTGAGCAATGCCAGAGAGGTTTTTTTCTCTACATCTCCAGAGGGTGACAGACACAATTACTGCTGTTCCAGTCGCAATTATCCTGAATCTTTGTGGCACTTTATTGACTTTGGCTGAGGGTGGCTCAGAGCTCCTGTGCAGCAGGGTGATGGATGAGGCACATGCTGCAGTTTGTCAGTCCAGGGCTCTCCCAGAGCCATGATGGCACCTCCCAGTAAGCTGAGAGTCGGGTATTCAAACATTGTTAATGTTCATCTTCAGAAAGCTGAGCTGCATCCTACCAGCTGAGATCTACCTCTTCTTCACATGGATCCAGAATAAAACCCTCTTCTTTCAGGAGCTGGGAGAGCAGTCAGACCCTGTCCCAAGTGTGCCAGGGGTAGGGAGAATTTAGTGAGAGTCAAGCTGTCATAATGTCCTGCAGCTCCAAAGGCAGGAGTTGCAGAAGCTGCTGGTTCCTTATCAGAGATGTGAGTGTGATATGCAGAGTTTGGATACGCAGTACAGCTGTAGAGGATTGCATCTGGAATGGAGGCAGATCTGAAGAGGCTGTTTGGGCACCATTTTGCCACTGGGAATGTTCTGTCAGGTTAAATCCAGGTGTGTGGTCCCACACTGCATCTGCAAACACAGAGGAAAGAGGTGGTAAAAAGGGGAAGTCTGCTGAGGGCTGGGCATGGAGGAGCATGGAGGAGGATGGTGTCCAACTGCCATGTCCTCACCCAAGTGACCCCCTAAACAGGACACAACCACCCTGGCTCCACACATCCCTCACAGGCCCTCCTCTGTGGGGCTTCTCTTTCTAAAAGTGGTCTTTCCTTGGTGGCTGCCACCTTGGTGTCACTGCTGGCTCTAAGTGGGGCAGTTCCCTCTAATCTACAAGGTCCAGCTGATGTAGAACTTTTGCACTTCCCAGGTTCTCCTCCATGACAGCCAAAACCAGGTCCTGGTTGAAAGATGAAGCAGATTCCTGTGTTCTGAACCCTGTGGGAGCTGCAGAGCTACAGGGATTGAGTCACACAGTGCTGGGAAGTCCAGCCTCCTGCAGTCTCAGGTATCAGACCCCTTGGTCCCCCACTGATTTTAGATATTAATTTCTCTGTCACGTCTGTCTCTCTCGAGTGTGGCACTGGAGAAATCCAAGCAGATGCTGTTACAAGGCAGGAAGTTGAGCTCCTCTGAAGCTCTGGGTCTTGTGGGGTATCAGTCCAGGTCTGTCCTGAGGCTGGAAGCACAAGTCCACGTGTTACCTGGAGCATCTGACAGTCCTCTTGTGGGGCAAATGGAGGGGATTTATTTCCATGTCTGTAATGTCTCCTTAAAGGACTCAGATGGAAGAAATAAACCTAATAGGAGAACAAACCCTGTGAGCCTGTGTGTGCCTATTTCTATGCCTGAATAGAAGTGCCCAGTGACTTTTGAGATGCCTTTGAAACTTTGGCCAAACTATTTCTTAAAAGGCCTTATAAAGAGTTCAGTTTGACTCGGTTTTCCCAGCATGTTCTTAGCTGCAGAGTATTTAATTCTTTTGAAACAGGTAGAGTTTATTTAATTCTTTCTGTATTTGTGGAATTTTCCTGGAGAAATCCCTCTATTTTCTAGATTTTGAGAATGCTGTTCTCTAATAAACTGCAGCTATATTTATCTCAGCACTTGTATTTTCTCCTTGTTATTCTTTTCTCTGACACAAGCTGTCCTGACACAAGACACAGTTTGAGCTCTCTTGCTTTCCCTCTGTTTCCCAGTGTTTCTTTTGAAATTATATGCAAGAGCACACATTCCACCTTGGCATTTGGCAGTCCCTTCCCCTCTTATCTTCTATTCATGAGCTTTTAGAAATGTCCTGCAGTAGCCCTGCTTGGCTGCTGGGTGTCTAAGGCTTTTAATAGTTCTGCTAAGTTTAATTGTACTTGATTTTGCTGCTTCATTTTTATATGCATGCCGGACAGCTCATCCCCTCAAGAATGTCCTGAAGGCATCCTCTGCCATAATAAATAACAGAAGTGATAGTTAAAGTATACATGTATAAATAAAGTTTGCTCTGGAGTGTGAGTTTGCCTAGCAAATACGAAAATGTGACCGAGGGCCTGCACCTCTGCATTCAAATCCTCGCTCTACAGTGAAATGAACTGGAATGTGCTACAGTGATTTTCTTTGATAATGTCTGGCTTATAATTTACTTTTGGCTGAAGCAATCAGTGAGGGAAATCCATTTGAATAGCTTTGTAAGAACGCTTTATTTTTCTGGTGCTGCAGGCTGCAACTTTCACACTCTGAGACTAAATCCCTTTCGCATCGTCCAGGTCCTGGGGAGAGACATTTATTTAAAAGTAGCTGAAATGAAGCACAGAAACAAACTGTAAGTGATTTTTGGCATTACAAGTGCAGTGACTGTAAAGTAGTGGCTCGGCTCCATACTTTAATAGGCTTTAACGTATCAATTATAGTGCTGAGTAGTAATTAGGGCTATAGAGCAAAATGCAGAGTGACCTCTAAACTGCTCCAAAGCTGTGGGAACTGGTGGGAAGGGGGATTTGGGAGTAGACAGAATTCTGATAATCATACCACAGGGTGCAAAAGAGCAAATGTGACTATTAAAAGCTGAATTTTGTTTCAGCAATGCAGACAAGCCTTGCCTACCCTCTGAAGGTGAATCTTCCCACAGCATGGGGCTAAGTGGGCTGAGCAGTGGATAACTCCTCCGGGACCATGGGCAGCAGTGTGCTGGTCTTGCCAGCCTGCCCACTCCATTAAATAAATTGTGTCTAAAATCCCTGCACTGCTCTGCTGTGCTCAGCTGCTCGGGAGCCTCTCAGGAGGAGGGTGAAAGCTGAGCTGGGGAATGCTGCTTCTCCTTTCAGTGTGGCCTAAAGACACCCCCAAAAATTCCATGGTACAAAGGAGATGCCTGGCTTCCAGCTACGCTCCTTCCACCCTGCACTCAGCTGGTGAAAATATGCTTGTCCTGGCTTAGAAAGGACACTCCAAAATTTTGGAGGACAGAGGCACTGAACCCCCCTTCATAGTAATAACAATAATAAAAATAATGGTAAGAGCAATGCAAACCACAAAATTACAAGTTTTCTTCCCTTACTGGTTGTTTGCTGCTCAAATTGCCCTGGAGACAGAGTGAAATGTCCAGTGGTACTGTGGATGTTTGGTTGTAGGGATGGCAACCTATATCCTCATGTGCCTTGTTAGTCCCATAAACCTGAATGAGCCAACCCCCAAACCTCCTCTTGTTTTCAGGGTGGAGTTAAAGCCACAAAATACTTCTGCAATGTTTGTAGCCGGTGATCAATTGTAAGCTAAAGAAATATTTATTCTAAAGCGTAAACTGAGCAGTGTGAATTTCTTTGCCCAGGATATTCCTCTTGATGTTACTATTTTGATATGCCTAAGTTCATTGGTATAAATAGGGTGCAGTTGTCATCACATTTAACTATAAAAAGCCCTCCTCAGCTGACAGCATAGGTATCATAAAGTCACATCACCCCCTACTAAGCAATTTTCACTTGAGCCATATGCAAGCCTCTGAATGACAATTCTGCCTTTCTAGCTTTGGCTGGCATATAACTTAAGAGCAAGGGAAGGATTTCAGAAACAAAGATTTGTAGGCTTGACACAGCACCAGTGAATCATATACTTGAAAACTTTATCCACCATAGCTGAAAACAAAAATCACGTACAAGCCAAAAATGCAAAGTGGGCCCCATGGATGTGACATGGCCTGGCTCCCCTCCAGGAGGCTTCAGTAATCTTCTAGCATGGTTGGAAACATGCCAGCAAGTGTCCTTCACCAGGCTGGAGGGAGTGAAACGTTCACAAGAACTAATTTCTTCATGTGAGATCCCACAGAGAGAAATGGCTGCTCTACCCTCGTGAAGAGCAAGATGAAAGTTTATCCCATTTTAGGTCTTGGTTTTGTCTATCCAGTAAAGTACTTATATGGGCTCCATGCTGTCCTGCCTGGGCCAGTCGTGGTCTTCAACACATTTATTTTTGTGGGTAGAGGAAGGGCTGATATTTGTGCTTCAGCTGGGGAAGGCATGAATGGCAATGCAGTGTTCCACCCCACACTGAGAGAATGGAAATTAGCACTGCTTGTCTCAGCAGCAGAGCAAGTCAAGAGGAGCTTTACTTGAGCATGAAAAACTAGAGAGAGGAGAGTCAGCCTGTGCGAGGTAGGGAGAACTGCCAAGACTCAACTGGATAAGTAACACGCAGTAAATGCTTAGAGTCACCTTGCCAGACAAATATTTGCCTTTCACTTTGAATGAAGACCAAATCATGTTCTAACTAGTAGGACCAAGAAATTCCACGCATTTTAGTAAGTCGAGTGTCCTACAGAAACTCCCATGGTAAGTGTATGAGGGCAGACTTTGGGGGATTGCTGGACAGACAGGAGGAAAAAAAAAATCTCGGGAAGATATTTCAGTGTAGGAAAAAGATCAGAGGGAATGCTGGAAACTGGGAACAGGGTGGAAAAAAGCTTTGTAAATGAGAGTGGCTAAATACACCACCACATTCAGTAGATAGTCTTCATATTTATGGTGGTCAGAGGGGTGGAATCCAGGAGATAAAGAGGTCAAAATCTCTGGGGAAACACTGGAGACAAAACTATGTCTCCTCCCTAAATCTGATTATCTCTGAAAAATATGTTATGGGAAAAATTAAAATCTAGAGTAAAGACCACAGTCCCTGGGCATTTCCAGTCATTTTTAACAACCATGTAAACTTCCCTCTCTTGTTCAATGAACCAAATGCAGAAGACAATGGCAGACAATAGCCAGAGAATTGTCCTCTTT
>VYZP01065549.1:810-50691 GCA_013400635.1 Hypocryptadius cinnamomeus | reverse complement strand
CCTTGGTATCATTATTTAAGGACTACACTTATAGGCAATCCTCATTGTTCTCAGGCCATTTGCTCTGTCTGCTGTAATAGCCTTTTATGACCAATTTTTGGAAACAACTGATTTTATCACCTGTTACTAGGTTGTTACTAGGTTAGTAGCTCTGGTTGGACTTCAGTGCATCTATCAATTTTAATGAAAATAGAAAAAAACAAAGAAGGAAGGTTGAGATGGACCAGCTCCTAGATCACCAGGCTGTGCAAGAGCAGAATTCAGACTCTGGTTGTGACCCCTCTAAGTGCAGACTACTCTTCCACTTTTTTTTTGGTTGGGTTTTTTTTTATTTTAAAGTGAGCCAGAAATGACACCTTCACAATTTCCCTTGGGAAACCTGGGATCCAGAGCTTTCTGCATTCAGTAAGAATCTTTCCATTGACTTTGATGTCCTTTGGACTAGAACTTATGTTTCCATGGCATTTCTGGGACGTGTGTCTGAAATTCACTTGCTTCCCTCACTCTTTCTCATGCATCGTTCTGGCCAACACATCTCCTGCCATAAATACAGCCCAGAGCACGCTCAGGAGTCCTCCAGTTTTCAGTCAGTAGCAAACACTGTCTGATACCTGTCTAATTTTCCTTTCTAGCTTCATCTCATTCCAGCACTCTGTATCCCCTTGGGCCCCCGTGGTTCCTCTCTATTCCAGCACCTTTGCAATCATGTTTTGTGACCTTGTATCATGTATGTAAACACGGAAAAGCTTAATTAAAATGATCAAACGTATCAAAGTATATAATCTACATACAATCTAAGTACTTATGTACCTTTCAAAGGCATATCAGAAGCACCTGAATAAAGCCCTGTTTAGCAACTATTAATTAAGTTATGTTTATACAATGCTTTGAACATGTAAAATGGTGAGAGCTTCTGAGTATATCATGAATGTTGTTATCACTGGTATACAAAAATCAGGAATGTACTGAACTTCTCTTAATCCCACCCAATTACTGAAGACTTTGTGAGTTGAAGGGAATCAGCCATGACAAACTAACAGATAGTCTTTCTTCCAGCTGGGCTGTCCTTTTGTCTCTAGAAAATGGTATAAAGTATAACTCCTTTTACCCATCTTGTTTATTTAAGCACATTTGTCAAAGCCTACCGCAGAACGGTTATTCCAGCTTAAAGAAATCCTTCCGGGTCAGAAAGTCCTTTGGATGTCTCACATCCAACTGCTCTCCCTTCCCATTCCTCTCTTTTAAGTCCTTGAAAGTCTGTCAAAGTCTGGGCTGAATTCCTGGAGCCAGTTGGAGTGTAGCTCTCCTTTTGTTCCCCACTGCCAACTGCAGAAAGCTACGTTCACTGGGTTTTGTAGTCACCAGCTTTAAAACCCCTAAGTCCCATTGCTTCCTTTGAATGGCCAGATGCAAAGCAAAGCTTTAAACCTAGGAATGACTTTACAGAGCTTTTCACTTGCCGTGTTGGATGGGCTGCTGTGCTGTCTCTGATTTCAAGAAAGAATGCCTTAAGCAGCCTGTCTGTCTCTTAAGACTGTCAGAGGTAAGGGTAAAACTTGCAAAACAACATCTGGAAAGTCCAGATCATTCTCTAATATAGAAATAGTATTTTCATCCTTGAGGTCTGAAGGCTATAAATATAGTTCTATCAATGTAATTAATTCAGCTTAAAGGGATGTCTTCCGTTTTTAAGGTATATACATTCAAACATGGTTTAAATGGAAAATTGCTTCAAGTGCTGTAGGGCTGCTAAGTTTTACTGCACTTGAAGGTACAAGATGTTTGGGTAATTTTTGTCCTCTTACTATTCATCAGTGAATTAATTTACTGTTCTGCTTATGGATAGAAGTACAATCTAATACATTAATCATATTGAGATTTTTAAACCTGCACTAGTCTGTTATGACTTGTTCTTCATAAGGCTGAAAAATATTTCTTTCATCAGAATGGCTTAATGCCTATAAACATGTCCTAATTATATTTTCTTGGAATTAATCAAGTTCATTATGTTAAGTTTGGGATCTACATCTGAAGTGAATTTGAATTCTGAGCATCTGCCACATTCTCTTCAGACATTACTGATAAGAATACTGGTGTGGGATTTTCAGAAATACTCGGTTTTGGCCTAATCCTGTTCCTCCTAGTGTCAGCTGGAGTTTTATCACTCTTTCAGTGGTGTGGATTTCAGTCAAACCCAAGCACTTCTCAAAACCTTACAGTTTTGACAAATTTTTCAAACAACTTGAGAGAAGAAGTCTACACAAGGTGTCACTTCATTTAGAAGATGTAGTTATCCCTGTTTGGTTGGTGGTTTGGTTTTTTCCCCCTGCATTTTTCTCCCCTAAAATAGAGGTTTTCTGAGCACTTCGGATGAAAAGTGACTAAATAGTTTGCTGTCAGAGACTTGGGGAATTTTTTTGCATGAGAAAATCCTTCAGAAACCTACAGAATCCCTCAAAATCACTCAAAAGTCAATGGGCTTTTACAAAGAAGCCCCACTTTTACAGAAACTAAGTAATTCTCTTTGATTTAAAGCCCTTTGAGAGGGTGATCTTTATCTTATTAGTTCAACCGCAGTTGTTTCCATTGCAGTTTATTCACAAGAACCAAATCTTGAGGCCCTGAATTGACTTTGGTCAGGTCAAAGAAATCTTTTTCCTGAGTAATGGTCCCAGGATATGACCAATTTCTGATTCCTGATCTTCCCATCGAAGACAAATGAAATCATGCTTTCAGAACTGTTTGATATTGAGGACTGTAAAAAAGGAAAGGGTTGAAAATGAAGGGGGAAACTCTTTATGCATCAATCCAGCATTATCAAAGTTGATATTTTAGCAAGCCCAGCCTTCTGAGGTGGTCAGGCAATGTCCAGAAACACAGTACCTACCAATTCAAATGTTTCTTACCCTTGGTTCTCTCTGGTTCAAGTGCTATGGAGTCAGCAGGGAAATGCAAGGGGGTGCAATTCTGAGACATCAAGGAGCCAAAAAATTCTCTCAGACAATTGTGCCTGTCAACATTTATGAATCTTGCTAATTGAAGGACCTCTCACTGAGATCACTGCCTGCCACAGCAGCAGGTACATGGGGTGGGTTTGCTCTCCCTCCACTGTCTCAGAATTGGCTGTCTGGCTGCAGGTGGGTGTCTAGACTTCCATCATAACCTGTGGAGTTATCCCTGCTCCCAGGAGCCAGCTCACCTATCCAACCTGCAGCCGTGTGATGAATCACCCTCTGGCTGTGCTTGCCTCTCTCTGCTGATGACAGGGAAAGCCCAGATGGGTGACACCCATTCTTGTGTTAAGAAGATGAAATTGGATGAGATGGATCCCACCCACATTGCTCACACACTGCTAATTGCAGTGTCAAAAGATCTCGTGTGTATCTAAAAATGCACATATTTAAAATAGCCAGTTCTGGCACTGCAGGGTGGGCAATGTGATGTGGGGGGTAGGTTTGGGTGCCTGGCCTGAATCCAGCAGTTGTTGCTGAGGGCCACAGTGAGAATGCCCAGCTGACCTTCCTCAAAGTCAACACAACCACCTGGCCAGGAGCTGTGCAGCTTGTGGAGCTGCAGAGGCTTTGGAAGGACCACTCCTCACAGCCATGGAGGAGAGGGACAGCCAGGGGAAAGGAGAGGAGCAAAAAGCTCATCTACATGGAGGGACAGTGGCAGCAAAGCCAAACCCCTCAGCTGTAACCACCAGAAAAGGCTTTGCCTAAGTGGCAGGACGGTTTCAACCAAACCCAAGAGCTCCCAGGACAAAAACTCTCATCTTGATCTTCCCAACATCCTTCTTAAAAGTGGCTTGGCTGCAAACAACTACAGCCGATGCATAATTAAAAAGCCATTTTCATTCATTGCAGAAGCAGTGCACAGATCTGTCAAATGTCCATTTGTTGCACACTATCACCAATAGACCATTAAACGTGGCCCTGGGCTGTACTTCTGTGTCTGCCTTTTTGTTAAGCACATGTGCTTCGTCTGTCAATAATTACAAGGAATTGAATCTTGGCTCTTCTTTTCTGGGAACTGCCCTGCTGCTGGAAAAAAGCTAACAGAAACATACCAGTGCAGAGTTTTCAACATTGTGACACTGCTTGGCATGAGAGATAGCTCCTTGTGACAAGTTAAATGCTAATTTTTATTGAAGGCAACAGTAAAATGGGAAATTGGTCTCTGCACTTCACTTAGGCAAGAAATTAGGAAGAAATCTGCCAGCAATCGCTGTTTCAACATTATAAACTTTACTTTACAACATGCTGCTGGACCAGAGAAAAACCTCTGATTATTGGAAATCCATGTGGATTGCTGATCACTGGGGAAAATGTGTTATTTTCTCCCCTGCACACAGAGACAAATACACATTTCTTGTGGGGAGCTGAGGCAGGCATTATCCCAGCCGTTGCCGTGGGGCAGTGCAGTAAGCCTGGGCCTGTGAGCCAAGATTTTAATCAATCAATGGCAATTCCTTCTGCAGTAGGAATAAAGTTTAAAGGCACAGTCAGCACCAAGGAGTTTGGTAGCTGTGGCTGACACAAAGTCCTTGGAAATCAGTGACCATGGGTTGACCTGTGTGCTGGGGGGTGTGGCTGCTCAAAAACCTCATATACTCAAAAAACCCCAGGAATATTCATCCAAATTCTGCCAGTCTAATTTTTTTTTTTTTTTTTTTCACTTATTTTATTTTGCATGTTGGTAATTTGCAATGAATATTCATATCTCATCTGGCAGGTGTCCAAATATGTGAGATGAGCTTAGAGAATAGAGACAATAAAGACAGGGTACAAAGGACAGGGTTTTTTAAAATCAGCTTCTGGGTTGTTAGAAATGTTGTTCAGGTTTTTCTTCATAGGTACCAGGACTTAAAAACTTACAATTTCTTCTATTTTAAGGAAAAGCCCTGAACCTCATGCAATCACTTGTCTCCAGGGAGACCATTTAAGAAAAACAAAATACTGAGAGATGAGGGACGATTCAAAATAGTTAGAAGCAATGTATTTGCATTAGAAATATTGATTGGTGTTTTTGGAATTTAATTTTCTGCTCAGCACTCCAAAGGCCTTAGGTACTGAAAGGTGCTCTATTACTCATTTTATCTATAAAGCTCTCCCCCTCAACACATCCTGTAAAAGCACTCAGGGTGTTGCATGGTAATTAAAAGGTGATATTAATATTTCCTGACATGCACTATAAAACATCTTCAATTAGCTTCCTGTAGCTATCACACACATAGGAAAAGAAAAGGAATGTATAATAAGAGAAAAAAAATTATTGGGAAGGTGGTTGCTCTGACTTTCTGCTTGGGTGTCCTTTTTTTTTCCACAAAAAGAGTAAATCATCTTAGTTTTCCTGTCTGCTTTCCCAGTTAGACCAAGGCAGCTAAAATCCCCAGATGCTGATGTTTTTCAGGCTTGTTTCCCACTTGGAGCCTCATGGGCAAATTACTCTGTCATACAAAGATTTCCTGTAAGAAAATAGGGGAATTTATTCCCCAGTGTTCAGATTTCTCCAGCCTTCGTGCTGTCCCAGCCACTGGCATCAGTGACACCTGATTTGAAGTGCAGCAGTAATTTTTGTGCTTCTGTTGTGACATTTTGTAATGTGGGCTGTAGGCAGGGTCACCTGGCAGATGTTTGCATCACTTGTCCTTCCTGGAAGGGAGACAGAGATGTCTCCAAGGGCAGTGCTCTGTGGAGCACTGGAGCAAAGGACAAGGTTATAAATCAAGGTACCAAACTGGTAAAAAATCCATTATTGCACAAAGATTCTAGGGCTGTACAGTGCCATTGAAGGTGATTTTTTGCTGTGGGATTTGAATTTCTGCATCTTCTTTGGGTTTCCTGCTTGTCTTATTGCCTCTTTGGTATTTTTTTCTCTACAAGGAGTTTGGTATCTGCAGCTTCCTCTGTCCTGGTCTCTTCCATGGGACCTGCATGACATCTGCCTGTCAGAAATTTGTAGGCAGATCAATGTCAAGATTAGAAAAAGAACTGAAAGACATCTCAACAGATCCAGGAGAGGTTTGGGTACAGATAGAGATGTGTGAAAACCTGGACCACACATAAATATACAGACCCCCCCGAGCTGATGTTTTTGCTCTGTAGCTCAGGACATAGTTAAGATTTCACTTTAATCAGCATGAAGTGGAACAGGGTATTTAGAAAGCATGAGATACAGTTCAGAGTATATTATAGACATGGAAGTTGTCTCACTGGGCTAATTTTACCATATCAAGCCAACCTTTCCTAATGCAGCACTGTGCTCCAACCAGCACCCATTAATTGCAGGAGAAGAGGGAGATTGAAATAAATTCAGGGCATTTATTTAAGTGCTGAAACTGTTATAGGATTTTTTACATACAAAGGTTCAAAAGAAGAACCACAGGGATGGATGCTCACATCAGTTCAGTGTGAATCTGACAGTGGTTGGTAGAAAAAGCTTCAGAGTGATGTGAGGATCCAAACAGAGGCTGCTGTGAGGATATCTGCACTCCCTCATAATTTTTTTGTATGTTGCACCTTTATTTCTAGCCATTAGAAATTGGCTCAACCCTAGAGAAGGATGCTGAGTAAGCACACCATAATTTTCCCTCTTGGTATTATTTTTTTTTGCTCTCTGGATACCCTTGGAAATATTCAACCTCTTGTTTGATACTGCTAAACCCTGGGTGGCTTTCTGTGGAGGTGATGTGCATAAATTCATTGCACCTGCATTTAATCCATGCCACCTTTTACTGGTTTTGGATTTGTTGCATTTCCACTGCACTTAATGTCACCTTGTTCTGTGGCAGCAGCATGGAGGGCAGAGCACCTGCCCTGAGCCCTGGGAATTGCACAGATACCAGAAATACCCACCCAGGATCATTTCTAATCCCCCCACTCTCTTTTATTCACCTGGGACTTTCAGCCATCCCTTGAACATTGTTTTCCTTTGCACATTGTCTTCCCTCCCACCACCCTTTTCCAAATCCCTCTTTCTTCCAGGCTTAATTCTGTGCTTTGGGTTTGTGCTCTGCCATGATTTATGTGTCAAGCCCAACTCCATGCTCAGCAGTTCAGCAAAGCACTTAGGCCCATGGTAATCTTTAAACTCAGAACATGCTGAAGTGCTCCACTTAACAGAGATCAGATCATTCATATGCTTAAAGATAAGCATTTGCTAAAGTACTTTGCTGAATTCAGGCCTAAACACACAAATTAAATTCATCAGCTAGGACCCTTGACAAATTTTGCCACAAAGGTGCCTATCTCTCGCCATGGACTATAGAGGGAGACTAGATGACTAGTTTAAACTAGATAGCTAATCTTTAGACAGCTAAAATGAGGTGAGAGGAATCCCACCCTCTGTACCTATCTATGGTGTCAGGCACTGATCTCTGTTGGGGGCCCTCCATTCTACTGAGAGGCAATTAATGAGAACCAAAATTGGGGATGGGCCCAAAAGGTGATGGGGAGGGAATTTCTGGGTCCCTGCCTCCAGCAGAGCAGCACCCAGGTGCAGCAGGTTGGAAAGTTAATGGTTTATTTCATTCTCAGACCTGAATTCTGCCCTGCAACAACAACTGGGCAGGTTTTAAATGATCCCTTGTCAGAGATGAGATTTTGAAGTCCGTGTGCTTTGAAGTGAGCTACGTGGCTGTCCTGCTGAAAAATTCCCCAGGAAACCTTCAGCCTTGACCTAGTGGTTCAAAGTTACAGAGATTGAGCTGAAACGTGACTTTAATGTTATCTGGGCTTTTTGTTTCAGTTTTGATCGTTAAACTCGGGGTTGCCACATAGTCAGGAGTGATATTGGGTTTCTGCCAGGCCTGCCAGTGGCACGAACACTTGAGCCATTACGTACACAGTAACCCAAGAGTGCTGGAAATGCTCATGTGCCTGCAGAGTTGCCATGTCCCTAATGTGAAGTGCAAGTGAGAGCTGTCAGCTGCATACTAAAATGTCCCTGTGTGGAATAGCCTGGCTTCACAGTAAACAAGGTTTGCACCTTGAGGCCCAGGCTGAGGGTCTGGAGTAGCTGATGGAAATGTTATGTCCATATCTGCTCTCTGCCTGTAGGATGATACATTAAGCTCATGAAGCTGCTGAATTGGTGTCTGCTGCTTGTAATTTTTTTCCCCATTTCATGAGATCAAAGGAAATTTAAAAAAAAAATATCCAAACCCAAACCAAGACATGGTGTGTGTCTCCCTACCTGGCTTCTGTCATTTTGATACCATTTTCCTTGGGAAATTTATTGTAGCTCAAGCCTTGATTACCAAACCCTAATTTTGCCTAGCATGGTCTGCTTGACCATGAGCACAAGAGGCTAATTCTGGTGTAAAGGAAAAGACATTTCTGAAGATATTGTCATTATTCTGCTGAGTTACTTTTTGAGGAATAACATATCCTATTAAGCTTCCAATGATGTGGACAGATCCCTCATCTGGGGCTGCTCACCAGCTCACCTTTCAGCAGGACTGTGAATCCCTGGGCTATCACCAGGCACAGAAACAAAGCCAAGGCTTTTCAGCCATGCTGGGAAGGGCCAAATCCAGATCTGTCTGACACAGGGACAGAGGAGGAGCCCTTCCTGCATGGCAGCTTCTGTGCTGTGCATGCCCTGTGTGCAAAGTCTCTGTCACTGGAGTTCACCGAATTCTTTTAGTCTTTCTTCCTCTTTCCTTGACTCATTCCCTCCTGTCTGTGTGCTCCTGTTCTTTGTGTTCACTTCCTGCATTTGTCCTCCAAAGCAGGAGGCTCTAAACAAAGCAAGCTCCAAACAGGAGCCTTTCTTCTGTGGGCAACAGTAGCATCCCAAATCTAGAGAGGATGCTCTTCACCCTGCCCATCCTGGGCAGAGAACCTCCCCACATCTCTCTGGCTAACCCCACAAAACACAAAAGCACGCTCAACTTGGATCTGAGATAGCATTTTGACCTCCAGGAAACTGCTCTTCTTATGTGATACTCAGTGTTCCCCAGCTAAATGTCACTAAAAATAATGGCAATCCTTGGAGTGGAAAGACTTGTGGTTTCCACCATGCAGTGGTTCATTTAAAAATAAAAATGAATCAGAAGCTCACACTTTTCAAAGCCAAGAACATTATGTTGGCACTGGTGCCTCAGAAGGGAATTAGGAAAGTCTCTCCTGGGCTAGAGTGCTTCCTGGCTGATCTGCAGGATTCCTGTGTGTTCTCCACAGGGACCTGCCCCAGACACAAGCAGGGTAATTCAACAGTGGAGGATTGGATCACTCAGTCTGTGCCCTAGGAAAGAAAAGTTTGTGTCCTGACAATGTGTTTGAGCAGCACAGTCTGGGCAATAGATCGAGGCATGAAGCTGTGCAAGAAATGGAATGCCATAATTACTCAGATTTGGGGAAAAAAAAAATAAAATCAGCTAGGGAAAAGTTACATCCCCCCACCCCCCCAAAGCATGTCATTTCTTAACTGTGCCTCTGAAGTGTTAGTTTGCTTTTGGCATTTTTCCCCTTTATCTAAACCCCTCAAATAAGCCATAATGACAGCAGCAGTTGCATGTTACTTCGTGTACTGCCTTGCAAAGCACTGGAATTCTTTAGCTGTCTTAAATTATGGGCTTCTTTAGGACAAATGACTTCTATTCTGCCTGATATTTACCAATATGCTGCAAAAAGCACAAATATTGGATAGAGTTCATGTCATTATTGCACAGACATTCGTTAGACTATGCAAAGTTAAAGCTTTATATGTTTTATTGAAAATAGATTTAACAGTCTAATGGGCTCTCATATGGGACAAATACAATAAAATGAGAATAGTTGTAGATCTGTATGTCACAACCAGAAAAACTAACTCTATAAATCTCTACCAAAGCTTCACCCCTAATTTAACCTCCTCCATTCACCTGAAATAATTTTTGATAGCAAATTCTTAACATTTCCTTTAATTTTTCTAGTTGGATCCTTTTTCTTAATCTTGTGGACAAGTCTAACAAAACCTTTGTGTCAGCACACTTCCATTGTTTTGTTGACTAGAATTTATGAGAAATAGTACAAGAAAATCTAATCTCAGTGATCTTTTCTTCCTGGGAAAAAGCAAAAGATCTGAGGAGTTTCAGTTAAACAAGTACTGTTACAGGGTGATTCTCCCCTGGCCTGTAATAGGTTTTGTCATTTAAACTTTTGGAAACTGGGAAAGCAGGAATATTTCTCTGCTGCAATAGAAATTTATGTCTCCTTTGCACATGTCTAAATGAGCACAGGAGGGAGGCAGTGGTGGGAATCTGGACTGTGGAACTTGCACAGTCTGGACCACTAAGCTTTTTCACTGATTCCCAGAGTGAGGAATGATTGCTCTGACATTTTTTCCCTCCTTTCAGTACTGAAATTCTTATGAGAAATCCAAAGCTGCTATTTTTGGCAGGCATGAACAGTATGATTTTTGGTACCTTACTTAAAAATGTAATCTATTTTCTTTTAATTGCCACAACAGCTTTATGGTCCTCAGCACTATTAAAATGTTTCAGGCATTAAAAAATAAGTTCGTAAAAGAATGAAGAGGGCCTTTCATGCAACATCCTGCTCTCCACAAAAGCATAATCACACAGAATATTGAATCCTAAGAGATCATACACTTAACACTTTCCCTGAAAGGAAGCCAGATTCTGCTCTCATTTGAACTATATCAAATTTAGGCCAGTAGACATGAAAAATACCCCAAACCTGGTTTTTATGCAAATGCAAATAAGTCATAATATGTGAGTGATCTTTCCAAATGTGTGTACTACTTCTTGACCTCTTCTTTTGACTTTGTTCCTAGTCCAGTAACATTGAGCATGACTTTAACTGTCTGAAGTTGCCAGATCTAAGAACTTAGGTCATGAAAAATGCTGTTGTTTTATTCTGGATCTGTCTTTATTTTAAATAAAAGAAACCAATGGGACTTAAGCACATTATATGAATGGAATCAATTGCTTATGCACTGTGCTGTGCTGATTTGGGCTAAATGGAAATTGTCATTTGTGGACATTGACATTTTCTGAGGTATTTGTAGGTGAACTTTTATTAAGAGCTCTGTCCTTCAATAGAGGTTAATAAATCACTGTTGAATTTGCAGGAACTCTCAGAATAGATAGGAAGCCAATTCCTCTGAAAGATTACTCCTCTATTTGTTTAGCCACTGGCTCTTGGCTTGTAACTGATAGGTTTAAGAGCTGGGAATGCTGCATTTCCCTGTATGCTTTAGCTGACTTGTTAGAGATGTTTGTGTTTGATAAACGAGAGGATGATGAGGGGCTGGCTAAATGCAACAGGGTTTTTTTATCTGTAAAGGTTAGAGATGGGAATTTCTCAAGTAGGCAAAGCCACTGGCTTCTGGCAATGAGTAACTGTTTTGTCTTGGATGCAACCTGAGCTTGTTAGTGCTCTCTCTTCCTTTCACACATGCACACACACCCTCTTGGGTCAGCTCCAGCCCCCTGTGATGGCTCAGGGGGAGCCAAACTGCTGCTTCTCTTCACTTGGCTTAGAAGTCTCAAAATGTGTAAAATGCACATGTGTGTCAGTGAACTCCCAGCTGCTTGAAAACACACTTGATTGAACTGGGAAAACTGCAAGTGGAAATGTGCTAAATGTGTGAGAAGTGGAAAACATGGGGAGAGTGGGGGAGCCTGTCTGAGACAGCCACTGCAGTTTAAAAAGGGTCAAAATGGACCAGGGAAGTTCAGAGGCCAGATTTGTGTTCGTGTTAGGTAAACACATGGGAAATTGCATTTGGTTTGCTGCAGCAGTAAACAGAGAATAGATATTAAAACAGGGCATAAATTTCTGTGTGCACTTGGCTCCTCTGTCCTGGCTGGAAGGGGCTCATCTGTGGGTACCCAAATGTATTGTATGGACAAATTATTACAAAGAATACTCTGTTTTTTATGGAAATCTGTAGCTAAGTGTGCATCACATTTCAGTTTTAAAATCCCATTGCAAATGCTGAGATTCTAGGCAATATCTCTGTGCTCTGGCCTTGCAGATTTATATTTATGGTATCCATTAGCCAAGGTGTCCATAGGCATTCAAATTGGACTGGCTGATACCCAGGGGTGCCATCCAACCTCAGCTGTTCTTTGATTCTGTGGTCACTCTCTTGGACATTGCTGTAGTGTGAGATGGTTTGAATTTGCAAGCTGACTTCAGCTTGGCTTTTCTGCCTTGCATAGAGGTTATTTTTCAGAAGTGCTTAATCTAAAAATAATGATTTGAATGTAATGATTAGAAGTGGGTCAAAGAAGCTGGGATGTGAATTGTACCATGGGAGTGTTTGGAGCTTGCATGTGAGCTGGTAGCTCCCCAAAGGCTCTTTGAATGAACAAGCAAAAAGGAGGATGATTTGGCAGTTGAAGTGGCCAGTGATCAAAAGTTGCCCCCTCTCATTATTGGTGGAAAGGAATGGCTTGGACAATGCTGGGCTGCCTTAATTGTAATCTGTCTTAATGAAGAGTAGATGCTCAGTGTGAAAAATGAAATAAACCAGCTTTTTTTCCCTTAGGCTTACACAACAAAGATTATTTCCCTGTGGAAAGCAGATGTTTAATTGCCCAAGACCAGAAGCAGGATAACACATGGCTGCTGTACCTGTTACAGCTGCATGTGCTGCGTGCTCAAGCTGCTGTGTCACAGCTACAGCTGCACACTGGGTCTGTTCACAAGGTAACTGTGAGAGCTGTCATGCTGCCTAAAAATCAGACTCAGCTGGTACAGCAGGGTAACAGGGAAGGGACAGCAATTCTTGCCATTATTATTAATACCTGCATAGAAAGAGTGGAAGTGAGTCTGGTATGGAGCCAAAGGTTCCCTCTGTACAGTACAATTCAATTACCTCAGTGCATGATACAGAGAAATTATTTGAGATCTCTCTCCAATCCCACTGTTGCTCCATGAGTCTTTGGTTGTTCTGCCTGGAGGCTGGGGCTCTGCACCCAGCCTGGGGTGCATTTCAGCTCTCTGAAACTCCTCCACCAGCAGCAACTTCCCTGGGGATCGCAGGACCGCGGGGCAGCGCTGCCGAACTCACGGGGTGTGATAGAGCAGAGGAAGGAGAGGGCCCTTCTTTGAGATGGGTAACGTGGTCAGGTCTCAGATGATCCTGCATTGGTTAGAACTGGTATTAGCAGTTTGAACTTGGCTTCATCTGGCAGCTGAGCTGCAGCCCCTGCTGTTCTTGTTTGCAATGGGCAATGGCAGATAGAGCCAGCACTTCCTAAGGCAGGATTTCCATGCCAAATATTTTTCCCCCTTTATTTCTTCTGTGTCTCTCAGGGCAGGGAAGGGAGGAGAAGTCACTCCACTCTCTGTGCAGCTGGCAATGACATTACAAGAAGCTCAGGGACATTTTGGCATCCTGTATGACTCCTGCAGGGACCAAGCCAGTAAAGATTAACACCTGTTTCCAACAACCACGTTCTTAACTAGCAACTTCCTTCCACAAGACAAACTTAATTCTTTTAGTCTCTCTTTTTGTTTTGTTTCTAGCAACACACAGGTTTGTTGACAGTGAAGTACGAGTGATGTCCCATGTGCCCTGGTGGGTCTCTCAAACGAGCAAGCAGACAAGCTTCCCCTCAGAAACTCCTCCAAGGTGAAACATTCAGGCCACTTGGGATGTCATTTGGACACAAGATTCATGAAATGGGGAATCTGGACTTCAGATCCAGCATACAAAGAACTTCTCCAAAACTACAATTTAACAACAACAAAAAAAATCTGAATCCATTTGAGAAATAAGCTGTCTATTTTTATTTGAAAATTGTGTCCAGCTTGCTTGGGTCTGAACCCCCAGCAGAGCCTCAAGAGAAAAGGTGCAGGAACAGGAAAAAAAAAACACCCAAAAGATTTGCAAGATTGAGAGTCACAAATGAGGGAAAATATCTAATATTCACTTATTTCTGGTTGCAGAGCTTATTTTTATTAATGCACAGTCCCATTAGCTGGTTGCCATGATACAGGGCAGTTGAGAGGAGGTGCAGAGTAAGGAGGTGAATAGAACTCAGAGCACTCCAGGGAAATGTGAGCTTTTCATGGTTTTTCAACATCTGACCTCCTGAAGTCTCTCTCTTTGTGTTGTCTCTGATGGATGGACATGAAGCTCCCTGCAGAAGCAAAATGTAATTGGCATTGCTTTGGCTTGAGAACTGCCCTCCCAAGTCCCCTGGGGTTAATTGTGACAATTAATATTGGGGTTAATACAAATAGCACCAAGCCTGAGAGCACAGTGGGTGTTATAAGGAGTGTCTGCTTCTGCAGGAACTTGGGAGGGTGGTGATAGGAAGGAAGTGGAGATGGGAAGGGAGGAATATCTCCAGGAGATAATGGAAGCACTGCCCTGCCATGCTTTAATGACAGGCACATTTATTCTGGAACAATAGGATGCTTTGGCTGGCATCCCTCTAGACTTACTCCTAGGGTTTTCAATCCTCAGGTGGCATTAATGGCGAGGAAGGCAGCTCCTTCTGGCTTGCCATTAAAGCCTGCTGTTTCTCTGTAGGAGAGTATCTGGCCATGCCCTTGGAAAATTCATCAAAGCTACCCTGTACACTGATAACTGGATCTAGAAATGAAGGAAATAGCAAAGAAGGAAGTTTCAGAAATAATGGAGGTTGACACCTCATTTCCTCAGTGTCCTTCTGCTCCCTTCCAAGGTCACTGCTTGTGCCAGCTCAACATCTTCACCATACCCTTTAAGCTCTTGAGTAAGCTCATCATCTCAGAGACCACTCAGTCCTTCCCACCCTTCCGTGAAGGAGTTTTTTTGCAATTGAAAGCAATTCACTGGAGCCCTTCTTAGACACAAAGCCCTTGGTGCTTCACAAAACCCCCAAATGTGGAATAGAGACAATGTGGAAGAAAGCATTGCAGAAGTCCTATCTCACAACAAATAAAGATGAGATTACAGAGAAAACAAGAACCTCACAGCAGAGCTGCCCATGTCAGCGAGCCCATGTCTTTCTGTGAGCCAAGCTGAGTGAGATTAAGAGAGTTTGTGGTCACTTTTGAGGGCCGGGCCACCCACAGCTCTCTTGAATCATCTTTGTGTCCCCAGTTTTTTCTTTTCCAGGCTGAAAAGCCCAGTTGCACTTGGGCATTTCTCTCCTCAGATTTAGAAAATGTACTGTTACAGTCCTATTCCATATTTACTTGTCCTCTGTGAGTGTTTGGGAAGAGAATCTTAAAGGCTACTTCTCAGATATAGCCCACCACCTGAACACTAATAAATAAAACCATGGATACACCTTGATGGTAGAGGCCAGGGGATATCCCTCCAACAAGAAAGGGATTTTCTGTTGCTGTTTTATCCCTGCCCCTCTGCAGCCCTGTCTCCTTCTGCTCCAGCCTCAGCTGGAAGCCTCTCAGGACTTGCCTTTCCCCTACCAGTGCAATCCTGCTCTCAATGAAATCAGGACACAGAAATCCTCCTCTCAACGTGGCCTCTCCTTTCAGCTTCTCCCTGGCGTGCACACTTGCAAATGGCTCATTTTCCTGCTGGCTCAGTGTAAATTTTTCAGCTTGGGGATTTCTGTCTGGTGTAGCTTTGCAGCATGAAGCTGACAGGGGTTTATGGCTCAGAAAGGACAGAAACTCTGCCAGGTTAAACTTCAGATGTATGATCCCACCACGTGTCAATCAAAATCAGTCTTCAGACTGATTTATTCTGCATTTTCCCCCCATCATGACAATGGTTGCACCCCATCAAATAAGCACTGAGACACCTCAAATGCTCCAGCCCCCTATGCAGTGAAAGAACAAAAATATCTGTTATCAGTGGAGCAGAGAAAGGGTAGTGCAAGGAAATTCTGCTGACGAATGCAACTCATTGTGCAATTAACTGGCATAGCCTGATACCCTGTATTCATTTGCATATGTTTAAATGAATTAGGCAAGTCCTAATGCTGAAGTTGGCACCCAGACATTTGTGCTCATACAAACACACCCAGCTTTGCTAAAAAGGTCATAACTTTCAGCATAGACATTTGTCTCTTTCATTTGATTACACCTATCTCTTCCTCTATTGTTTTAAATTATTTACAGAATATACCTCAATCCTTACAATATTTCCAAACGAATCATAAAATCAAACATTAGCTTACATATTTTAAAACACACAAGATCCATTACTGTTTTATAATTGCTAATTAACAGATAAATGTTTCATACTCCCACATTTTTTATTCTCCAGATACAGAAAAATAAACAGATTAACAGAGGAAACTTGAGGACTGCAATATCTGTTTTATGATAAGAGCATTTAGTAACTTAGTCCCTACTATGCTCAGCTCTCAAAGACAATGTACTGGTGGTTATGTGATACACAATAATGAACCAGTACAGTACATTTGTGTTGTTCTCTGGTTAGAATGGGAGCTGAGGTTTAGCCTGTTTGTTTTGTTTTTTCCCCCCTCCAGGCTTGCTACTAATTTAAATGTCTTGTCTAAGATGTAGAATGATTTCAAGCATTTTATAAGTCTTATGCTGTAAAATGGAGAAAATGCATAAACCCCTCTCAGTTGTGCACCCTTGTGTATCACTGTATGGGGACACCATGGTTATTAGACTGACATAGCAACATAATGCAAATGTCTGGTATAAAAAATAATGATAATTAGCAGCAGCAGCACAGGATGGCAAATAATCATCTTCAGGTGACAAATGCGGGAAACCTGAGAAGTACCAGAGGGTAGTGAGACTTCTCCAGTTGCTCCTTAGGACTAATTACCTAATAAAACCAGGATGTGATGGTAAGATACTGAGTCATAGATTCAATGTGAGACGCTGTGCTATATTGGAAGATGAAGTAAAAAGGTATTTTGAGTCTCTCTGGCTGGAAGTAAATGTCTTATCTGAAAAACCACATACATTATGGTTTCAGATATCTGCATTTTTCCAGCCTAATTCTTGATTATTGCAGAGGAGGTATTTGTTTGGCATGGGACTCTTCCCAAAGTATCACAATTTAAATTCTCCAGCTTGCAGCAACACACTTTCTATTTTGGCAAGATGAATCTTCTGGTATCTGCATACCTCTCCTGTTCCTTCCTTCCTGTAATTAGGGGTAAATCTGCTCCAGGACCTGTTCTTTTGTAGAAGACACCATTTTTAGAGCAATACATCATTGGCAAGTCATGACACTAACAGATCCTTGGAGAGGGCTGCCTCTCTAAAGAGGTGTAGTATCACCTTGATCCCTGCTAGACACTGCTCAGTAAAGAGCTCCATCAGTTGGTGAAAAAGCAGGAATAAACTCGTTTTAGCTATAAGGATGCAGGTGGAACCTGCCTTTCAATTAAATAGCCTCCACAAAGTATCTCTTTTTTACTTTGTCTTATTTTCCCTCAACATTCCCATAACTTTACTTTGATTTTTGGGATTCAAGCTGAGCTGGATGGAAGAATAATATTGGGGGGTTTTTCCCCCAGAAATATTTATTTGCATCTGAAAATAAATCACTTATATTTTTGCACTTCCCTTGCCTCTGCTTTCCATAGACTTTGGTCTGATAGTTTTATATTGACAAACACAGAGCAGAAACATCAGAAAGAGTTGTGTTTGTACCTCCTTTCATGGGACTGGGGAATTGTATGGTGTTTACCTACCATGGCTCTTTTTCTCAATCCAAGCACTTGCCCATAAAGAGGTTTGTGAATTAGTGATTGATCTCAGCCTTGTTAAGCTGTGGATGAGAAGCAAGTGGTGTCAGAACCTGCTGGTCCACAGAACCAGTGTGGTCTGCAGAGCTTGTGTTTCTTTAGTCAAGATGAAGATCAGCTGGTTGAGGTGCTGAAAATGAACCACACAGCAAAACAAATGGACCCATTTATCAGCACAACAGAGAATATTGCCCAGGAGCCAGAAGACATTAAAAATATTGAAAATAAGACTGAAGAATCTAGTATAAATAAATGTGAACAGAGCCAGAGGTCTGTTCATCAGGTAATAGCATTTTTTGGGGGCAATTCAGAATGCCTAAATGGACATCCTCAGAGGGGGTTGCTTGAGGAGCTTGGTCTGAGAGACAAAATTAGATGTCCAAAGCTAGAGACAGTGAATGTTGCCAACCTATTGGCAAACTTGGCTCTTTAGTTACCCAGTACCCTCTTGAGGAAGTGGATGCTGGAAAGTGAAACCTTCTCCCTGTTACGATGATATTTCCCCTTCTTACTGGTACCTGGAAGGAAACCTGGTGGATTTACACTTTGGTTGTAGTGTCAGATGATTCATGGGGTGATGTCCCCTCTGGTCCTGCCATGTGCCTTGCTGTTCCATCAGCTGCACTGCCCTGCTGTCCGTCCATCCATCCATCTATCCATCCATCATCCATCCATCATCCATCCATCCATCCATCCTTCCCTGTCCATCCATCCTTCCCTGTCCATNCATCCCTCATCCATCCGTTCATCCATCCATCCACCCATCCTTCCTTGTCCATCCATCCCTCCATCCACCCACCCATCCATCCATCATCCCTCATCCATCCGTTCATCCATCCATCCCTCCATCCTTCCCTGTCCATCCATCCATCCATCATCCATCCCTCCACCCACCCACCCAGAGCCCTGGCTTGCTGCACTGTTCTCAGAGCAGCTCGGAAGCAGCACTCAGAGCCGGGATTTCCTCCGTGTCAGCTCACAGAGGGGCTCTCTGCTGACTCACTGGACTGCTCCCAAAAATAGCAGCTTCAGAATAGAAACCTTCGTGCCCTTTCTGTCCCAGAGAACAATGCCTTGAACAATTTTTTCCTCCCTAAGTATAAAATAAATCCCCTTTGTGCTTCCAGCTTGGCAAGGTTAAGATGGAAGGGCTTGGTCCAGTGCTCAGAGCACCTGACTGTGCTTTCAAGGAGAGGAGTTAATCACTGGGACTGTTATTTACTTAATTCTCAGCAGGGACATTATTTATTTCTTTTTCATCAGGGCTTTCTGGTTTTTGTCTGGGGAGATGGAGACTTAAAATGGAGAGAGATTCAAGCAAACACTCCTCTTCACAGCCTGGGTTTTTTAATCTTTCTGCAGGGCAGAAAGCAGACAGAACAATCAATGAATCCAACAGGAAGGACAAGGAATGTTAATGAAGTGTAGGATCCTTCAAACAACTGAAGTGCTCAAGGATTTTTGGAGTGTTTGCTTATTTTCTGTTATTATTTTAAAAATGCCTAAATATCTGCCAAGCCCATCTGAGAAAGAGCAAGACCCTTTTATGTATAACCGTGTGTCGGTGCCTTACAAACCCTGTAGCCAAATCTCTGGGGGCTGGCAGCTGCTGGTGGTCTCTGCACAGCTCCTACAATTCCTGTTGGGCTGTGAGGGAATCCTCAGGGAACAGCACTGGCAGTGGGACCCCAACCTGTCAGCCTTCTGTTCCTGGCACCCATCACTCGTGCAGCCTGGCTCCTCTGCAAGCTGGCACCATCCTGATTTTGGGAACTGATCTGCTGGATTTTAGTCACTTACTGTCAGCAAGGGCCTTATCCAAACTGCATCTCTGAAGCTGAAGACAGACTGGGCTGCTGGGCTAAGTTATGCACTCTCCAAGTGCTTGGTAGGCAGCCTGATAATTTCAGAGATAATTTTCACAGCTTCAGATAATTTGCAGAGCTTCATGTCTTCAGTTATGCTGAAAATCCAGGTCTAGCAATCCCATGTGGGAGCACTTTGAGGGAGCCAGGCTGTTTCCTCAGCAGAGGTTGTGACTACTGAGAAATACTGGAAATTTTGCTCCAACAAGAAGTAATCACAAACACTGGAAAAAGGCATTTAAATATATGACTTCCTGAAAAGTAGGAGAGGTGAGATTCGACTGGTTTGCTTTTTAGAGAGAAAACCCCAAATAATCTCTAAAGTATGTGTTGAGCTTTTGAAAATCTTCTTCCCCCTCCTCCCTGCCCATTTCTACAATAAGTACAATTGTTAGACAAGGCAGGTCTTTGTGCTCCAAATTTAATACATAGTTTTTGACCCATGGAGTGATAAGCTGGAAAATAAATGGCTGGATTTTCCCCAGTGCTGAAGAACTCCTTTCAGATTGACTTGGGAACTTGCCTATTCTCGTCTGCCCACCTGGCTCTCACTTTGATATCCCTAACATTATCATAACTTTTATTATGTTTTCATGTCAGTCAAGCCTTCTTCACTAAATTACTTTCATTTATACATCCTCTCCTGCTATTTGGTCTCATCATCATCTAAGATTTAAGGTGAAAAAGTTTCTTCTATTTGACAGGGTGGGAGGTGGAAATTACTATGTGAACAGTAAACTACAGGTTACATAAATAATGTGTCATTGTATATCACCCAGTGGAGCCTTAAATCAATTCATTAGTTTGTATAAAGCCTTTGTCTGCTTTTAAACTGCATCATATCCAAGTGGATTGCACATTTGCTCTGAATTTGTTTTTTTTTCCTTTCTTTATGTCGTCAGCTTTTAAGATTCTCATATAGTTACACCGAGTGTGTTTCTAAAGATTATTTTTCTTTCTTGAGAGGCTTGGTTTATGTTTTTTCCTCTGCTTCCCGACACATCCCTAGCCCGAGGCAAAAGTGTGCATTTTGTTCATGAAAGGTAGACACAGGGATATTCTTCCCTGTGCATGGAGTGAAAGGCAAGCTGAGATATGCTGGATTACTGAGAGACGTACTGAAAAGCAGCTGGTTGATCCAGACTGAGCCATTCACTTGCTTTTATGCTGCTTTATAGCAAAAAAAAAAAATTCTATAGTCTGGACTGTACGATACACATAATTTATACTAACACCAGGAGTCTCCTATATTTTTCATAGGCTAAGTTTTTTTTATAGACATTCAGAAGAGATTGCTTTTTGGTTGAAACTGAGATTATGGTAACTCAGAAGAATCTTAGTTTGGAAAAGGACAGAGTTGAATAATATTTTTTTACAGTCTTTACTGAAAATCTTAAGAAGATACTAGTTTGGGGAAGCAAGAAAGAGAGAAGCAACATTTTATTACATTGTCAGTAACTGCCCATGCTGAAAACTGGTCTAGCCTGACTGCAAAGCAAAAACAGACATTGCTTTGATACAATGATCGATTTTATTATTCCAGCTGAGATTTTTCTCTTTCATTTTTCTGCAGATCTCCTCTGGTCAGTAAATAAGGAACTGTACAAAAGTCCTTTACAATGCAGACTTGATGTACAACAATATTAAGCAAGAAAATATTCCAAAAGTCATGAAACAGCCATCAAAAGCACTGCTCCTTTTTTCAATCCCTGCAAGAAATCAAAACCTTTCAAGCAGAGCCAGATTTTAACGAAGGGTGGCTGTTTAAAGCAGAGTTGCCAAAAGCCTTGGCTGTGCCTGGACTTTTATTTTAAGTATTTGTACCATTAAATATTAATATAGGTCAAATAACTGATCCCCCTGAGCAGATGAAATCTGCACAATGAAAACAAACACACTGTAAAACATGAGCCAACGTTACCCTTAATGTTACTGCATAAATATGCAAATACAGACCCCGATTTTCCTGAACAAGTTTTCTTACTGG
Organism: Hypocryptadius cinnamomeus; assembly: GCA_013400635.1. Classification (NCBI taxonomy): domain Eukaryota; kingdom Metazoa; phylum Chordata; class Aves; order Passeriformes; family Zosteropidae; genus Hypocryptadius; species Hypocryptadius cinnamomeus. Next base: position 29,183 of record VYZP01065549.1, on the reverse strand, counting down.
CGTTCTGGGAGAATGAGAAGGAAAATATAAAAATTAAATAATAGTCACAGCCCTGAAACTTTTAAGAGCTGATCCAAGGCTCATTGGCTCAAGGGAGATTTGCCTCTATTACCTCAAAGAGCTTCAGTGCTGCAGAACCTAAAGCACACACAGGGAAATCACAATGTGGTGCCACACAGACAAGGCAATGTCACATTTGACAGCAGATATGTCCTTAAGGACATATTGCTATAGGAATGAAAAAGAAAAATTTGAAAGAGTTCTGCTCATTTTTTTTTACTGGCATTGTCCTGCACAGTTTTACTCCAGGCTCCCAATTTCTACAGCAATCCTGGCTGCAGCTCAGCCCAGCCAGGCAGGCTCTGGAGCCAGGAATTGGGGTTTGCACCTTGGACAACTGGTGGTGATGAGAAATATGGGGGATCCTACAAGAATGTGGGAGATGTCCTTGTTCTGGGACCTTGATAAGGTCCAAGCATGATGAACTCTTTGTCCAGCCCATGGTCAGCATTTTGAGGAATCTTGATAAGGTGCATGAAATAAAATTGAAGAGAAGGATGGAAACTGACAGTTCACTGAATTGATCTGTTTGTGTAGAACCTCAAACATTATTCTGGAGAGGCAGCCATGGGAAGCCTTTGCTCTTGATCCTTTTTCTCCTTTGTCCCAGTCTTCTCAGCTGCAAAGCTGAAGCTAGGTTGGTGTATTAGGGCCACCCTGTGTGCTGGAGGCCTGGCTGCTCTGGGATGGGTCAGCACTTGGAAGTGCTTTGAGTTTGAATTGGGTACAGGAAAAACTTAAAGAAGCTGTGAAAAATACCACAGATCCTTGTTATTCCTCAGGAATAACTCTATTCAAATGATGGCACTGGCATTGAAAAGCTGTACCTTAAAAATGATGAGTGAAGGTACAAGGGCACTTAAATAATGGTTTAATGATGCTTAATTCAATTATTTAAGGTTTTCTTTAAAAGAAGTGTGAATCCTCTCTAGTTCCATGCTTCCAGCAGCTGAAGAGTTAAGAATAATCCTGATACTGAAAAACATGGAAACCTTCACACAGGGAAATATGGATTCCTATAGCCAGAATACTCTGGTAACACACACAACAGTGAATGCAAAAGTCCAATTTCAAATCTTAAAAGTGAACAGTCCCATGGCCTAAGCTGCATTTTACCATTTTTTTTGGCTGCCATCGTGTTTGAGAGCAAACAATACAGAATGACATGTATGTACTCCAAAGGGGTAGAATCTAGATTTTCAGCAGTTGTGAAATTCTCCCACTCTGTAAATAAAATCAAACACATGGAAATATTTTCTTCAGAAAGAAAAGTTCATGTTTCTCAAAATATGAAAAGAAATATTCCAAATATTAAGTAAAAACATCTCAATAAAAATATTGGATTAGAAAGTAAACTCTGAAAAGATCTAAATATTCAAGAAAATCTCACTGATAGAAATTTTCCATGTAATTTGATTTCTTTTGGATACAATCTTTTCACCTTGTTGAAATCCGTAATTAAGGAAACGCTTCTCATTTCTTGTATTTTGATTAAAATTTTTAATAATGTTTTTCTACTGATGTGCACCATTCTGGAGGCTGCTTCTCAAAATCTAGCCCAAAATGCTCACATTAGAGTGCTGATGCGAAGGAGACAAAGCAAGCCTGGCTTCAGCCCAAGTGCTCAGCCCTTCCAAAGCACACTGATTGGAGTCATAACCATCCGGCTAAATGGAAGCTGGTAATTAAAAATATGCAAAAGGGTTTGAAAATAATGTGAATCTCTCTGAATGTGGATTTTGAATATGGGTGTCTCTCACATGGGTAAAGTGGATAATTGCCTGCCTATCCTGCCTCTATTCATTGCGAATAATTGAGTTGTTGTCAAACACTTCCAACACTGCCTATCACAATAAATATGAGAAGACAGAGGGGCTCTTTGAATAATCTCATTTTTTGTGGCTGAGGAAGCTGTTCCTTTTGTACTTGCCTGGGGAATGGCATAGCAACAGGAAATGAGAACAACAGAAAGAATGGAGAAAGCACTGCAGACTTGGCTTTATTTTTTTATTTTGTATCTCTACATTACATCTAAGACTCCAGCCCCACACCTCTGTTTCTCCAGGGACTTCCTTTGTACAAAACCCCATGGCTTGCTCTCCACAGGAGCAGTGGGATGAGTTGGGTGGATGGGGACAGTGGGCTGGGGACCAGGGATGTCAGACATCCAAGGGGAGCTTAGCACAGGTCCCCAGCTAAGGCAGCTGTGGCTGCTTGCCAGAGACGTGGGGCATGCTTGGGTAAGGACTGAAAGGACACCTGCACAGCTCTCTCAGGCTGCACGATGTCATTAGTGTCACCAAAGCCCTTTGGAGCACGTGGGGAACTTGCCTGTATGTGACAAATCAGCCTGACTGATGGAGGGGGTGTCACTACCTCCAGGCAAGCTCAGGTGCTGCTCTGGGCTTTGCTCTGGTCCTTGGGTCCTGCAGAAGGGCTCAGGTGACACTTTTCATTGCTGTGGCTCCAGCCATGGCCCATCTCTTACAGCCCCCCCAGCTCTGCTTCTCAGCAGCCTGTCCCAAAACACCTCCCCCTGCACACCCTTCCACCACCCTGCTACTTCAGCAGACTTTCCTGAGCCCCATTTCCCACACTGTCACAGCTCTCCATATGCCACTGCAGTTCCCTTTTCCCCATATTTTCATCCTTCCCATCCTACAGCAGACATTCCCTGCTGGCTTCCCCTCACAGTTTCCACTGTGCTGCTGCTTTGGGGGTTATTGTGTTTGGTACCCTTGGACTTCTGCACAGAGATGTGCAGAGGATGTGAGCTGGGTGGCTGCAGCACTGGAAAGGTCAGAGTGGTGCTCCAAGAGATTTGACAGATGGATTTTTTTTTCCTTCCTTTGAGACTCACTGGCACAGTGTGGGAGAGACAAGCCCTTGTCTCAAAACAGCTGCAGCAGGTGGTGCCTGCTCCTTTCTGCCTGCTCCTCAAAGGAACACTGATCTGCATCTCCCCTCTTTCTTACCTCACTTCTGAATTTCAGTTTTGCTTGGGGTGTGTGCTCTCCAGTCTCTTTCAGACAGTTTCTGAAATGATAATGCAGGCTGAGCTGCAGGAACAGCCCCAGAAAGAATTGGTCTCACATCTCAGCCCTCAGATTTTCCTGAGCATCAGGATCCTGCCTGGAGTATTTCTGGGCACATGAAAATGATTTTCTCAAAAATTCCCTTTCACCATTAGGGCCTTGACATTTCTGCTGCCACCTTTAAAGTAAGGCAGAGGTTAAGCCAGAGATGCTGCAGCAGAAAGCTTTGCACTTTGCAGCAACCAGAACAAACCTTTGATATCTGAGGGCTCATCCAGCTGCTGCCTTCTAAGGGCTCTTGCCATCACATGAGCTTTTGCCACAGTAATAATGCAGCAGTCTGAGAGCCCAGAGATGGTTTTGCCTGTGCAGCATTGCTCTTGTAGTGAATAAGATGCACTTGGGACCTATTACAGTCCCTGGCAATTAGACAGAGTGCAGCATCTCCAAAATTCCATTGTCCAGGCAGATTAATTAATCCTGTGCCCCTGGGAAAGGATTGTTCCTGACCTAGCTGAGTGTGCTGGCAGTCCTAGGCTGCTGGGGAGAGGGGAGGGGGCTGAGGCCACCTTTTACCTGGGTGACTCCATTCTTGGAAGCCAATTGACTTCTAGAGGCCACACATCAAATGCGTGGCACTGTCATCCCTGGAGCTCAACCAAAGCCTGGCTGAAGGCAATGGGCCACATCTCTTTCCATACTCTAATTGTTGGTGTGTTTGAATCAATTCCTGCAGGGACACATGCCACATAAAACGTGTGAGTCAAACAAACCAGAAAGCAGATCGGCTTTGCAGTGTCATTTATACTGGAAGAGTAGGCATGTTAAATCCCTTTTCCCACAAATCCCCTTGCTGTAAATCAGTTTTGGAGCAATGCAGCTGGGTGTCAGGTGCTTTGCTGGTGCTGTGCTCTCAATGGCTCTCTGTGCTGAGGGATGTTCTTGAAAGCTATGCTAAAATAGACCGGGCAGTTTTGGAAAAGAGAGGTGTGTATCCAAATAGCTGAAGTGAATGAGTTCATTCTATGTACCAGGGAAATGCACAGTGAGCAAAGAGTGGCCAAAATTATAGGCCAGGTACTTTCAGAATGTTCTTGGCCGGCTTCACAAGCAGGTGTAAATCTGCTGGATGCATTAAAAGCCAGTGCAATTCAGATGCAAAGTGGGAGCCTTTGAGGAGTCCTGGAGGAGACAGCCTGGATTGGAGGAGAGCCTGACTCCTGTTCATTAAAATAGCTGTGCCTGGGAGCTTGCTGGCTCTGGAGGAGAACTGGCAGTGCTTCCTGCAGGGAAAGGTGGGCACCATCTTCTGAAAGCAGGTGTAAAGCTCAGAGCACACCCCAAACATGCACAAGGCATCCTGGGCACTGGCAGTGATCAGCATCATGGAGTAAAAGGACCCTGAGAAAAACATAAAACAGAGGTGATGAGAAACTTGGGCGGCTCGCTGTTGTCAAAATGTCTTTCACTGGCTCTGTTCTAAGGAATAACCCCCTGTGTCTGCTGAGCTGGAAAACCCCTTCCCTTTCCACAGCCCTCACTCCAGTTTCTCAGGACTTCTCACCTGGGAAAGCAGAGTCCCAGGATTTTATCCTGGCTACAAATGATGTGGGAATATTATCAGTGCCTGTTAATACTCTTTAGGGTAAAATACTTCAGTTTTCAATTTGTTTCTGCTGCCCTCCAGCTTGGATTGAAAGTGTTCAAGCAAAGGGAAGTAGGAGCCAAAGCACCCCATCTAAATCTTGTGGATTTTGGTAAAATTTAGTTTTCTTTACTCATTTTTTGAACTGTAAAGATTTACATTACATTCAGTCGTGTAACTACTCAAATTAAAAACTCAGCTTGGCAGAGATCACTCCAGAGTCCTTTGTTGGCATCTTTCCTGGAATGCCAGCTGTTCCAGAGAAGCAGAGAGGCCAGGTTCTGCTGATTTCCCTAGCCTTGCAGATACCTGCTCCAGATTTGTTTTTTGAAGAAATAATTTAACATACAGGTGGTTTTTGGGTTGAAAGTCACTGTTTTATTTTGTAGATTGCCAAGACTGATGCGACGTCAGGTCCGGATCCAGCGAGTGTGAGGGAACTGAACTCCCCTTTTAGCAAAAAGGGATGAAGTTCATCTCTGAATGCAGTGGCAGGTATTTTGGGACAGGAATTAAACCAAGGACTGTTTTCCTCTGAACTGCAATTCAAATGAAGAAAGTTCTGTATTGGAAACAGGGATTAGCAGAACTGATTTTATTATGGCAAAAAAACCCCAAACATGGCAATGTGAAGTGCCAACATCAAAGCCTGTGAACATTTTCTACTTTTGCGTGTTGGAAGTTATATATATTTTTAAATGTTAGACATTTAAAGGGTTTATAAATTCTTGATATAGAGCAGAACACAGAGAATTTCTTTGGATTCATGGGACCACACTCCCCCATAATGCCACTATAAATTAATTGGCTGCATAACCAATACCTCTGCCTGAAAGTTGTATTTTTGCTTCCCTGAAATGCACTTAGAATTACTGAGGCATATTGAGTGACTCCCTTTACTGAAAGCTTCTATCACATAATATATATGCAAGAAAATCAGCCCTAAGTGAGAGAGAGGTTAGTGGAGGAGCATGAGAGATAACGGTGATAAATTGAAGGAGGGAAGGTTCCAACTAACAAAAGAGTTACAAAATAAAAAAGATAATGATTCACCATAAGACCTGTCCATATCAGAAGTTTCACAGAGAGCCAGCATTTGGGGTGTTGGGCTGGACAAAGCCTTAGGCAATCTGAGCTGAATTCAGTGTTTTTCCTGCTCTGAGCAGGAGCCTGGACCAGAAATCTCCTGATGTCCCTTCAATCTGAACTGCTCTGTCCTTCTGTGAGAAATTGTCATGAGCTGGCTTTGCCATTTTAAAACTCCCTGTCCAGTTTCCAAGTTTCTATTAGCAGGAGCTCAGCATTTCTAAACAAATCACCATTTTTGGCAGAAGGGGTGGGAGCCAATGTTCACTGGGTGACCCTCAGGGTACTCCTACACACCTCTCCACACATCTGTCACTCCTTTTGAACTCAAAACTTTTGGTGCATGTAGTAGGTAAACCTGGAGCAGGTCAACTGTGCATGTTTATCCCATACCCAGGTTTATCTCGGGAGTCTTGCAACCATCTCCTTGACTCCATGGACAGCAGGGGGACCAGGGTGACCCTCAGCAAGCTGCCTGGGTGGAGAGGTCAGCAGACTGATTGAGCAGGCAGCTTGTTCTCCACCACCCATCTGCAGCCTCCACCCCCCTGAGATGAAGGGGGAACCAGCGCAGGTCCTGCTCTGACTCCCTTCAATATACACAAGGCTTTTGCAGCAGCTGCTGCTGAGCCATGGAGGAGTCACTCAAATCCTCTCCCTATTTTTTTCCTATTTTCTGCTTGATTTTTTGCTCTGAATTAAACATGCTGATGGGCTGCATTTGGCAGAATAATAAGCAAGCAACAGGTTGCGATCTAAATATTTGATTCTGATCACCGCTGCCATCACTTTATTGTTGCTGTTGAATGAAGATGTGGGTGAATTCCAGCATGGAATTTACAATCTACCTCTGTGTTAGTAATCACTGATTTGATTTCCAGGTGTCCTGCAGCTGAGTACTCTCATTTCACATTGAAGTAAGATTTTCATCTTTCCTTGGGAGTTAATTGTGTAACATGCAAACAAGAAATCAGACATGAAAACATGGAAATTCCCAGGTCTCCATTTCCTCTCTTTTGTTCAAAGTTCTATTGGAAAGGTGAGGTTGGCTGGACACAGCTGGGACAATGTGTCCAACGTGGATTTGTGCAAGCTGAAGCCAACATACAAAGAAAAACCAGGTTAATTGCAAGAGCTTGATTCTGAGTGCCACAGTACAAAGTCTTGGGAGAAGGAGGATGCACAATTTTCAGTCTCTCTGTTCTCCATGCTTATGCAAACACCCTCTACCACACACCAGCAGAACTGATCAGGGTGAGGCCATTTCATATCAGAAAAGTTCAACATAACAGCTTCTAAAAGAAGGAAAGTTTCTGTCCATACAGACCAAGTAAATATCTCTTCCTCACAGATAAGAACCCTACCTTCAATATGCAGCACTGTCAGCACAACCAAAATGTCAAGAAGATATCGTGAGAAGAGCACAGAAAAGTGGCATGAAATTAATTTTTCATTCCTCAGGACACTTCTTCCCACTGAAGCTATCTATCACCTTTAAAGTGACACTATGACTTTAATGAATGCTTTCTTGCCTTTGGGGCTGCTTTGGGTAGAAAGGCAGGTAAGGATTAAACAGGAGGAGGTCCTTTTTGTTGATAAAAATGATGGCTTTCAAATCTGAAATCCACTTGAGCAGCCTGGTGCAGCCAAAGGAATGCACCGGGTCCCTCTCCTAATGCCCTGTGAAGGCAAGAAGAAAGCTCAGAAAAGTGACCCATCCCAGAGGCACTTTAGGCAGACCTCTGCAAACAGACACTGCCTTGGACACACAACAGTGACACACAGCCAAAAAGTAGCTGTTCCCTGCTGAGCCCCAGTGCTGTCCCAGATAAAAACCTGGGCCAGGTTTCTCCCCGAGCGCCTGCTCCGCTCCGCTGCCACCCCCCAGGGCTCCAGCAGAAGTGCTCTCTCTGAGGCCAGCTTTGTGTTGTGCTTGGCACGCAGTGAGGCCCTGAAAATAATCTCTTGTATTAGCTGAAACCCTCTCATGCCAACTTCGTGATCCCTCTGACATATTTGCTGCCAGCTTTTGGTGTCAGTGCGTTGGCCCGCGGCTCAAAGCAGTTACATTTTTAATGCTGCACAATGCGTACCTTCTCTCCCTGCATCCCTCTCTAGTGGATGAGCAGGACTTGGGGAATTTGGCTGGAGCATCGTTTTCCCCAGTAAAGACTGGGGACTGATGGAGAAAATGATCTGTGGTCCCCCACAGTGTGTACCAAAATGGCATGTGGTAATTCTCATTCTGATTTCTAAAATGCTGGATAACAGCCAGCGTCTATGCTCCTCCAGCTCCATACAAACTCTTTGGGACTGTCAGTTCTCCAAGGCCTTATTTGAACAACTCACTGAAGAACTGGAAGGGATAAGGTGATCTGAAAACACAGTGAAATTCTCCAAAAACCCCAGGAAGGCTATTGTGGTTTTTTACCATATTAAGCAATAACTCTAGTCCATAGAAAAATAGTATCAAAGCATTAAAGAGAATTGAAGAGCTGTCCATATAAAAAATAACTTTATAATCACAATCAGCTGAGCACCTTGAATTAAACCTGAGTAGGTGTAGGAAAACAAATGTTTTAATATCCTCCTGTAACCTCCTTCTCCCAGGTGCCAATTTTCACTCCATCTTTAGAGAAGCCAGGCGTTTTGCCTAGCTGGGTTTTGCTATTTAGGCATTAACAGAGGTCCAGGCAGGAATCCAGTGTGGACAAGCAAAAAAGGCCCTTTAGTTGTTGGGAGGTAGAAACTGGTTCCAGTGCTGTGATGGAGAGCGATTGCAAGGCAGTGAGAGCAGACTTTGCTTTGTCCTGCAGAGCTTTAGTGCCCACCAGGCTGTGCCAGGGGGTGCCAGCAATCAGCCTGCCAGGCAGTCTGGGACCTGAGGGGCAGAGACAATTGCTGAAAGAGCAAGTTTTGTAGTAACAGCAGCAAAACTCAAAGCAACAGAAGGGAGGAAAGCCTCACAATGGTGAAAAATAGAAGGTGGCTGCAGCTATGGCACAAAGCTGTGAGGAGCCTTGGTGACCACGCAGCGTTGGACGCGCACCTGCAGAGCAACCCAAGCCATTCATCAGCTGCAAAATGGAACAGCATCTGTGTTTTTCTTCAGCTCAGACTGCCTCCTTGTATTCGAGCCCATCACTGAGTATTTTGCTGCAATGGATGAAATATCTCAGGTGGCATTTCACTGATGCAACAAAAACAGTGAGATGTGTCCAGTGCTGGAAAAATTCTTCTGACTTAGCATCTCAGCTGTCCTTCATAGCGCTGGTATTATTCTGTCAATTACCATTTGGTCTCCTAATTTAAGAGATCAATCTCAATTTTGTCCCGACGTGGGGAAATTTAGCCATTTCCATTTTGTCTACAAAATAAAAGCAAACTGTAATTTACTTTTTGTGGACAAAATGGGTTTGGGTTCTTTCACTTTTCTTTTGGCATTCCTTCCTGTTGACAGCATGATTTGCACAAAATTACATTCTGTTGATAAAAATGTGCTGAAATGTCTTTTGGTTTCATTGACTGAATGATTTGCAGTAAGAGGTTTGACAAAATGCATGTTGTCGACAGAATGAAATGGGGCGGGAGGAGGAAAGAATATACTTCAGACATATGGAGCAAGCAGTTACACACTCTCTTGGTTTGTTAAAAACCCTGCTCAGAGTCTATCAGAAAGAATTTTGTGGGATTCAGATAAGACAATGGTTACTTTGGAAAATCTCATTTGCACAGACACATCTGGCAGTGGGGAAAGGCATAAAGAAAGTTAACGGGTGCAGAGTTTGGCCAGAGATCATTGCAAGTGCTGTTGTGCTTCCTTAGATGTCTTTCTATCCAAATAAATTTCCTCCATTAAGTTTACAGATTTCCTCATGCAGCTTTTAAGGGAATACTTGTACTGGAAATGAACAAGACAGGGAAAAGAAGTATGTTAAAATTTATGAAAACATCTGTTGGAAGTTCTGAGAAAGATGCTTTTGTTTTAATCATCTAAGCAAGACTGATGGATTTTATCAGAGCTAAGTACTGAAGAGTCCCAAATGGGCTCTTTATCCCAAAGGCAAAGCACTTGAGCATGTGCCCAATTTTAAGCATGTGAATAATGGCCTCGTTTACTCTAGTGCAAAACTCAAGTTCTACGAGCCAGTGTGTTGTATTCTAAAATCCTTCAGATTAGTGTTAAAATCGTGACCAAAAAATTGTACCAAAAATTAATATTGAAGGTAACTGCACAAAATTATTACAGTTAGGACCAAATGTTTTTGGTAAAAAAACCCCAACACATTAAGTGTCTGCATCTTGTATAGAACATTAGGATAAAAAGACAGTTACTGATTAAACAAAGTAAACATTCATTTATTAAATGAGATTGATTTGATAAGCCTTAAGTGACATAGAGATAATTAACCTGGTGGGTAAGGAAAAATTTTTGCAGAGATATTTCTTAATTTTGTCTGGACTTTTCTGTTACTCAATATATTTACTGCTTTAAGTTAATTCTGAAAAGAATTTTAACACCTTTTTTTTTCCTTAGCTGTTTTCTCACAGCAGCATCCTTTTGTTGTGCACCAAGTCTGGCTGCCAGTGAGAGAGGAGGAGGAAGAACAAGAGTCAGATCTGTGCTCTCTTTCAAGAGTGGTTCTGTAGGTGTGGTAATGAGCTGTGGCTTCTTCTGGGAAATTTGGGTTGTGAATTAAGTTGTAGATGGTGTTATGTTTCCATTGCAATGTCCAGCTCAATTTTCTGTTAAGGTTGCTATGGGTATCAGAATATGGTGCCAAAATACCCTAAAACACTATTCCAGACAATTATTCTCATTTCAGGATGTAAATGCCTTGATTCCACCCCCACAGTAAAAATCCCACTGGCAGGAGCTGGATCAGGGGAATAAACAGTCTCTCTTCATGTGCACACACTCAGTTCATTTCACTCTGCTGTCAAAACTGATTGCATTTTCCTCTTCAAACAACAAATGTATCAAACCAGAGGAAGAGGCTGTGAAAAATGCTGCTTTCACGGGGACAACTCCTGGTGGCTGGGTGTGCTGGGGCACTGCAGGAGCTGGGCAGCAAAGGGGGCTCTGGTGGGTGGGCTGGAGGAAGGGAGAGTGAGAATGCACTCACATTAGAGAAGAATTTCAATTGCTCTGGGGCTTGTGGCCCTAAAAGAGCTGATTTTGGTGAGTTTCAGTCTGACAGAGTGCTTAACCTGAAAGCTGGGGCAATGAGCTTAGGAGGGATCAGTTGTGTGAGCTAAGAGCATCCTCAGGGCACTGTCAGCTCTCCTGCTCTGATGAGGAGGTCAGTGCTCGTGGTCTTTTTAGACAGGCACTAGTCAGGCACCCAAATTACTCATTCCACATTTGCACCTGGTGGCTACTGTTTCCTAATTTTGGAAAGCCTTAATATAAATTGCACATCCCCCTTTGGAATGGAAACGCTATTCAATGGTGTTTAACAGTGAAAGAGCCACAGCTGGAAAATAAAATGTTTTACAGAAATTTTGGAAATTGCTTCTTTTTTTTTGGCTATGAAAAAGCTTTTTCTATTTATCTTGAATGATATCATTATTCTTTTAGCTTTTAAGCAGTAATGGTCATCCAACTGACCAAGAGTTGGAAGTGCAGACTTGTCTTCAAACCTAGCAGGGATGGTGTTTTATGTTATGAGATGTGCAGATCTTTCCACTGAAAATTTGCATGTGCTTAGGGCTGGCTGTACATGTTGGGCAAGATGTGGGTCCTTGTGTCAGGAAAACAAGAGTGCAGGTAGATTTCTGTCCATGAGCTCAAGAAGAAATCAGATGTAGGAAGGATATAGTGGAGGTACTATTGTCAAATACATTTTCTAGAGGGAAAATTGTGTGGGAAAAAACAAAGGTACAGAAAAAAAGCTTGGATTTTTCAAAGCCATGGAAAGAAATGGGAGTAGTATGACTGAAATGAAACGGAGAACTTAGGTCAAATTACTTCAGAGCATATGAGCTATAAGCTGCCAAAAGAAGTCCATCAAAGCAAAATTTACTCTTGAATTTAAAACACAGCCAGGCAGATTTTTCTGGAAGAGGGAGAACTGTGAGTACAGTAACCAAGCACAGAGCTGGCGTTTATTTAACCATAGAAAAAGGTAGAGTCTGTCAGAGCATTTTCTAATTCTGTTTCTATTATTTGGGAGTAGAGCAGATGACAAATCTGTTAGTTCAGAGTGTTGACACAATACACTTTTATCACTTTTTGTCAACAGAACATAATTGTGTTCAGATTACTCCATCACAGGGGAATAGCCATAAGATCCTGCTGTCCATAAAAATAAATGTCATGTTCTATTTCTGGGAAAACAAGAGGGAAATAGGAAAAGAAATGCAAGAGAAGAAAAACCTTGGACAAACTCTATTCTTTGACAGAGTTTTGGTTGCACAGACACTATGATGATGAAGAAGTTATTCACCCAAACCTGACACCCTCCTGTGCCTCTAATTTGTTTCCCTCCTTGCCACCCCATCCCATTGAACCCAAACAGTTCAGTGCTGTCCTCCAAAAGTCTTCTGTAAGTGATGCCAACTATGGGTCATGAGCAGTGCGTCAAGAGCAGGGATGACAAACCCTGAGGAGGGAGGGCAGTGCTCTTCAGAGCTGGGGGTAGTCAGGGGGTGGAGCAGTGAGGCTGAGATGACAGGGACACCTCCAGTTTGATCAGCCTGGCTGCCTTTGCTGCTGGATTTCAGGGGTCAGGTTCCCCAAAACCAAAACAAAGTACAGCCCCTTGGGGAGGTGGCAGCTGTGGGCTGTCAGCTTCTCTCTCCCAAGCTGGACCCTCTCTGCCTGTGGAAGGGAAGACACTAAATTGCTCTGCTCCTCCAGAAAGTCATTCCACCTCAGGCATTCATTTCCCAGACAAAATGCAAACTCAGCTGCAGGAACATGTCACATTTTTCAAGATTAAGCAAAGCAAGAACTAGTATTTTTAATAAAGCTGTTGGAAATATTCAGTTGGCTCCATTCTAATGGAAATAAAAGTCTGCCCATCCATCATCTTTCCTTGTGACACTCTGGAGACAGCTGTGAGTGGAAATGTGAGGGCTGAAGGGGTTTCAGGCAGGTACTGGTGTTTGTGCACAGCAGACAAAGGGGATTAGTCAGTGTGGGGAGGAACCAGAGACACTTTGGGCTCCCTCGTGGTCCAACACAGGTGCAGTCCCTCCCGATTTCCTGTAGTAATTGCACAATGAATCACAGCAATGAATTCAGTTATAAAAATAGAAACATATTCTTAAGGGGAAGAAACAAACAGAAAAACAAAGTCCATTGTCAAAATCCAAATTCCTTCTCCCTTGTCCCTAATTTTATTTTCTCATAAAGTCATGTCACGTCTCACACCTTCCCATTAGTTTTTGACATGCTACTTTACCAAGTGAGAGACCCAGAGGGGATGGGGGATGTAGGAGTCTTAAAAAAGAAATAATTAATCTCCACTGAGAGTAACATGCTGCCACATATCACTCAGCATTGCATCAATAGCCTGGTGGCGTCAGGAGAGGTGACTGAGAAGGAAACAGGAACTAGCTCTTGATGTTTGATGATGAAAACTGAGATATTTAAAATCTCCAGTGCCCATTTGCTATGCAGTCTGCTCAGAGGCATCCAGTGTGATTACAGCACCCAGACAGAAGAGTGTCATCTTCGGTGCTGGTGGTGCCACTTTTATGGCAATTTAGCAAATGATCACACAGAGATGGAAACACTGATTACTGAACACACAGAGCCTTCGTGTTCTCTGCTCATGCAAAGCTTTGAACTTCTGGAAGCTGTCATACTGAGGAAATATCCATCCTGCAGGTAGCTGTGATTGTATTGCTGTCACTATTTAATGTGTGTAAGCTTTGTGCATGAGCCTGAGTGTCACCAGTCCAGAGGGGCAGCTGAATCTCAGCTGCAGAGAAGGTGCTCATTAAAGCAGGAGGCTGTTGGGAGAGAAAGTCAGCCATAGCCCTCTAATTGCTGTCATCTCTGGAAAAGAGGGGCTGATACCATATCTGAGTGTGAAACCCAAGAGGACTGCTGTTTTGGTTTGAGTTTTCACTTCTGCAGTCCAAAAAGGCTGAGTTCCAGAGTGAGAACTGACCCTGGCAACTTCCCACAGGTTCACTGTGAGCAAGAACACAAATAGACTGTCCTTTCTACATTTCCCAGCCTAACTCTCCTTCCTGACCCTGCCCACCTCTCTTTTACAGTAGCCTCACACAGTGGTGGAGCCTTCCCTGTCACTTTTCAACTCACCCAGGTCCACTGAATCTGTTCAGAAAGGGAATTTTTTTTTTGCTTGCAGAACTGGAACAAGATAGGAAGAGTAAAAAACCCACCCAAAAGCTCAAAACTGGAATAATGAGAAAATGCTAGAGATGTGAAACAGTGTTCATGGCTCTAAAGGGTTTGCAGGAAGCACACAGCCACAACAGGGAGGAGAGAAGGCTGCACCTCACTGCTTCACATACCTTGCTCTAACTGACCAGGGCCTTTATCCAGTCTGAGTATGTCAGCACACTCCTGTCCAGTGGAACACCCAGCCTTGGAGCTTCTCTCTGTGCTCCACAGCCAGATTAATTAGCTAGTTTGTTTGTTTCTTCACCATTTCCATAAGCTGCAAAGCAAATGGTGTAATTTTCCCTTGGTTTTGTGATTTTTATGTGAAAGGATGGGAAAATGGCCATATGCACAGCTAGAAATCCAGAGGAATGACACTGGTGGTGGGGATTGAGAGAGTGAGGAGCTGGGAATGAAACTGATGTTTCAGAGAGAGGAGGGCATGAGGTGTCATTTGGCCACAGCTGTTCAGCAGCCCAGAGGAAATGCAGAGGGCTTCTCAGGTGGAGCAGGCAGCAGGGAGGCACCAAAACATGTTTTCATCTTTGCTTCTGCAGAGCCTGAATGAGACCACAGTGGAGTAGCAGCAACAGATGTTCACTCAAAGCACTATGTCAACATCCAAAAAATCGGAATGACAGGGAGGTGTCACCTCCTGAAGTATCGTGTTTGACAGAGTGGCCCTGGAGCAGGTGGGCAGCTTCAGATGATTGTTTTTGCTCCATGATGGGTGAGCAGTGTCCAGGCTCAGGAGGAGCATTTGGGACTGGCTGCCATGTGATCCTGATGAATTGTGGCTGAGCCTTAGCTGGGCTGGAGCCCTCAAACTGACACTGGGCTGAAATGTTATTTGGTGGATTGTGGCAGCTCAACCAAGAGGAATAAAAAGCATATGAAGTTTTGAGAGTACAACAGCATCACTGATATATATTGAGGAAAAAAAAAAAAGTAACATTCCCAATCTCTGGTTTTTCTGTTTAAAAGGGGAAACTTTCATTTTAATACATGAAATAAATAACCCTGACTTTCCATTAAGTTTAACTTACTGGAAATTTTGAATGAAATTCTAACTCAAAGCTGCTGAACCCAATGTCTTATTTTTGCTTAATCACTGGTGCCAAGTGCTAAAATACAACACTTGAAAAAAATTAGGGGCTTTGAAAATAGCACATTGTCATCTCTCTCCAGTTTCACACTCACCATTGTCCTTCTCACCTAATCTCTCTCTTCATTAAAATAGACTGATTAGTTTTGCCTACTTGGTAAGAAACACAACTTCTCTTTATGAAGGCACCAGGGCAAAAGAAAAGGTAAATGGGGAGAGAGAAGGAACTAATAAATGATTCTGCTTGACACCTGGGCTAGCAATTCAAATGTCAACACAGCCACAATTCAGTGAGACACTTATGTACATGCTTATACTTAAGCAAGTGTTTAAGTCTGTTCAGATTCAGCTTCCTGCCAAGGACACACTTCACTTATGGGACATATGTGACTTAAGAATATGCTAAGTGTTTCAGTGCTTTAGTACCAGCCCAATAAATGCCCTTCACAAGTAGCTGACTAAGTATGTGCAGTTACTTCTCAGATAAAGGGTGTTCACCACTGCATGGTTTGGTTGCTGTGCTATCAGCCCTGCTGATCTTCAGGGGTGGCATTGATTGAAGGACACTGAGGGATAGAAGATAGTGTGTGTCTGCATTTATCTACCTAGATTTGTCTTTGTGAGCCCTGGAAAACTTGCTTTGATATCTGAAAAGAACATCAGTCGCTCTGCCAATTTGTGAGTTATGGATGGGAATGGACTGTTCTGTCAGGATGGACTCCGGCAATGGCCAAGAATGCTGTGGTGAGGCAGAGAGAAACATGGGCTGGAGGTGTCAAACAAAGGTGTGAACATCTTCAGACAAGGCTGGCATTTCAGTAAGCACCTTTCCAATGAAGATAACAAGGATCCCATGAGTTCTCCAGGTGTTTGTGACTTTGATGCTCTGGAAGAGAACATAAGGCCTGCCTTTCATGCTGCAAAGTGAACTGATGTTCTGGAGCCATTCCTGAGTATTCAAGGATAACTTTGGAAAATGATGGAACTGACTGGAATCATACAGTATCATACCAAATGGAATCTGGAATTCTGGAATCATACAGAATCATACCAAATGACATTGCTTTTTCTGAGGAAGTCACCCCAAGTTGTGCTTTTTATATCTCTTTTCCTCTCCAGGGGCTAGATACATGGCCTCAGTGCTGAGTGTGCAGAGGGACCTGTTGGGCAGCTCTCAGTGGTCCTGCTGCTTGTCAAACACCACAGAGGAGTGTGGGGATGCAGAGCAAATGAGTCCAGCTCATCACAGCCTTTAGGAAGCTAATTGGCTACCAAGATTTTGAAGGGTCAAATGCATTAGCATCTAGCCCCACTCTGCTCTTTGAACAGTCAGTGGTCAGGAGCAAGTCTGATTAGCAGGGCTCTTCACTGTCTTCCAGCTCTGATGTTAACTCATGACTGACCTTTTGCTGCTCTGTGTGTGGAGTGCAGAGCCAAAGACATAGTCCCCAGAAATAGCTCACAGGCTGAGTTAAAGGCTGTGCTCAATACAAAGTGCATGTTGTTTTTAAAGTAAATAATTAGGTCTGGGTTTGTGGGTCTGCATTTTACTCAGAAGTTTCAAGCAGATGGAAGGCATGAAATTTGATTTTCAACCCTTCTTTCAGGCATAGAGAGACTTCAATACAGGTGCATTAATAACCAGGATTCTTCAGTCTGTCGATGGCGGAAAATCCATCACGATTATTTTTGCAGGATTTATTTTTCACAGTTGCAGACTTTCTTGCTGAATGATGCACTACAGATCAATGCTGTAGCTTCAAAAATGTCCTCTAACTTAACTGGACAGACCCCATTAACAACAATAGGTGAAATTATTTACCTGACTGTTTTTGAAGAGATGTCAGAACATCTGAATTGGCTCCAGGAAGGCTGCTTACTAATTTGATTTTGAAAACTATTTCTTGTGGCCTGCCTGCAACTGCATGAACTGGTGTCTTGAACATTCCCCAGAACTCAGATAGTTATTTATTATTTAAATACAAGCTAAGAGCGGGAAACTCTCAAAATTCCCCAACGCTCTCCTCTAAAAATAAAGATCCATTAGTTCACTCTCGATAACAATTCTTAATTGTTCCCTCAGGTGAAATTGGACTCCTAACTTCTATCTCCTTGAGTTTCCTTCTTGACTTTCTCTGTGGGTGCAGCATTTTTGTGTTGTTCTGCCACTGACATTCAAGTGTTAAAGCCAAACTTTGTGAAGCCATGTGGAGGGCAACACTGGCTCTGATGTCACTCACATAGTAGCCTGGAATGACCCCCATCCACTCATGGTGACTCCTGTTTGTTTTGGACAGTGCCTAGAGCTCCATTTTTCCCCCCTCTCTGTGGAAGATATCTTGCATATCCTCCCTGTTTATGATCACACTCGCCTCTGATGTTTCCTTGCTAGCATTGTTATCCATCTTCTGGCTTAGACATAAACCCTGAATGCTCCCAGTCACTGAAGATCTGATGGCACTTTTGACAAAAGGAGATGACTAACCTCCATGGCCTGGCCACGGGCCAGCCTGGCTATTTACACCCTGCCTACCAGAAATTCCTCCAATGGCCGTGTTGTTTCTCACTTTTTCTCCCAAGCAGCTGTTGAATGGATGTTGTTTTTCTCTCCATGCTACAGTTCAGCAGTCAGTGGCACTTTGAGCTGGCAGGATTTTTTTCTGCTGGTGAAATGCTCTGGATCCTGGGGGCATGTGAAGGTGCTACAGTTTGATTTCCAGGAATGGTCTCCAGTTGTTCCATGCCTTGCTGTGGAAGGATCCTGTGCCAAGTCCCCATTTCTCCTTACTAGCTATCATTATCTCTAGCTATTCTTATCTTAATAACAATTTATGGAATGATTCCAGTATTTATTCTGTTTCCCATCTTTCTTTTCTTGCTGCCTTTTGAAAGAGGTGCTGGGGAAGGTGCTCAGCTGCTGTGAAACTGCCCATGGACAGAGAGCTCAGAGCTCTGTGCACTTCCAGCTGAGAGAAACCCAGCCAAGGGCTTTTCCCATATACAGGAGAACTTCTAATTAAAGGAGTGCTATTAACTTTGGTTGTCTTCTCCTTGGTCTTTAGTTTAAAATTAACCAAGTGTATGACTGAATTTTTCTCAGAGTGGGTTCCAAAAGGATCCAGGGGGCAGGAGACTGTGGTGAGACTTGGCAGGTAGGAAGGCTGCCCCTGTGAAGCCTGCTGGCTCCAGATAGAGTGCTCTCTCTCACTTTAATCCTCATCCTGTTGCCATTTTAAAGACATTTCACTCAATCAGAGGAGATGTGGTGCAAAACAAAAGGTGCTGGGTCACGCCAAGATGCATTTGGGAAGGGTAGAGAGAATGTGTGAAGCACCAATATTATACGCCCAGGGACAATCTGATTTGTACCACCTTTTTCTAATCTTTCCTATTCTATTTGATTGTGGTTTGCCAAAATCAACACCACTGATTTTAATACAGGTGCCTTTGTTCCCAGAAATGGTCTGAATGAAACCTGGGATTATGAATTCTTTCCCACATCATGCTGAACCTTGGGAAGCTTTCCATGCAGCAGGTAATCCTTTAATTATTTATTTTTTCTTTTCCTGTTCGCTGTTATTGACTTCCTCTGCCCAGGTTTGACACTGTTGTAGCAGGATTTTGCTGTCCCACACCATGGTGTGACAGAGGGGCTGTACCTATTACAGCTGGAGCTTGTAAATGTGATTTTGGGTGCTAATGTGCCTTGGAAGGTCCAATCCAAATAATATCAAATATGTGAATATTGCAATTGCTGCATGGAGACACTGCCAGACTTAGAAGAGTCAAAAATTGGGATCAGGGCTGAAACAGAAAAAGGCTTTGGAAATCTGCAAGTTGCCTTCTATGCAAGCCCTTCAGGCACATTCAAATGTAGAATATGAGAACTAAGTATGAAAATAAAAGTTATGAAAAAAATTGCCTCAGTTTCACTGTTCCTTTAAAACTTGAATCTCAGCCCAAGGTCACAAATTGGTTCTCCCTGCTTTATAGACTTATAACGAGACCCTGGACAATGTTTTGAGCAAACCTGGACTTACTGATGGCTTAGTGTTAGAGAAATACGTGAAATCTGTGGTTCTGCAGAGCTCCAGTGTGAAAGCTGATGAAATCTGTTAAAAGGGAAGGGTGGTTGGTGGTTAATCACATCCCTGAGACACAAGCAATGAGAGTCCCTCTCAGAGAGGTTTTTTGGGACAAGTCATGTCACATCCTTCTGTATCAGCTTTATCATCAATAATGACAGGATGGGAGGATTTATCTGCCCTACCTGCCTGCCTTATTTGCAAAATAGGTTGAAAACCCCCTGGAGATGGTGTAATAAGTGTTAAAATTACTTCACACAAAACCATTTAAAGTTTCTGTCTTTGGAGGGGTAGGAAATCTCACCTCTTATAATGTGAAGAGGCAGCAGATGACCTATTAGTTTGCATCCTACATATAGTGATCCATCAACACCAGGATCAATTTCCTGGAGGTCACTAGCTCTTTTAAATCCTGCCGTCCTCTTTGAATTCAGACAGCAGGGATTTGGCTTCTCTCTCCCTCACCTGCATTTTCCCTTCTTTCTCTTTTGATAAACATAGGCATTGCAGCTTTAAGATTTTAAGACCTTTCCCAGATGGAAAAGGTCATTTGTCTTTCACTACTCAACACTTCCTTCATGAGTTCATTTAAACATTGCCAGGCATCAGAAGAACAGAACTCAGCTGTAGGGTTATCTGTGTCTTATTCCCCTTTTGTGTAGGTGGCAAAACTGATCTAGAACAAAACTGTTTGGTTCCCATAGCAATTTACAATGTGCAGAGACCATAATACTGTACTCTTCCCACTCCTTATCTACACCTGTTATGTCTTCCTTTGCCACACTGCTAAGTGCTATAGCACTGGCACAATTTTGAATGGCATCAAGCAGACTATTTTCCCAAATTTCGTGCAATTTCTCCCTGTTTCTGGTAAGGACAGGACGTATTTTAATCTAAGGAGCAAAAAGCAAACATTTTATTAGCCACTTTCAATTGGATTCTCAATGAAAAGTTAATTAAAGGAGTGGAATGAAAAGATATTACTGTGCATCTACTACTCTTGGTACATTATTTATATGAAATCAGTCGTCAAAATTAGTCATGTGCACTATCTTGCTGTGTGTGGTCTGGTTTGAAATGGTGTGTTTGTTTCCATTCAGCTCCACTGGATACAGTTAAGATACACATTTGATGTGTTATGCAGTTAGATCATATTTTGAAAGTTTATTATGCTCTCTATCTCTCTGTATCTGCAGGCTCGGAGTCAAGGGACCATTAAAAGCTTTCAGCTCAGCTTTGCAGTGTGCCTGAGATGAGACAAGTGACAAAAGTCTTCCTTTCTCGTGAGCTCACAGGCACAGCTGGCCCCAGCACGTCCTGTCCCAGCCCTTGGCTGTGTTTCCCTGCCAGGTGCTGCTGCTGGCCTTGGCTGCTGGGGCCAGGGGAGCAGTGGCCCACGAGCCCTGTGTGGCAGCAGTGGCTCTGTGGGAGCAAGGGCCCTGAGTCCCCCTGGCCGTGGCACTGGAGGAGCATCCCTTGCACCCAGCCCCAGGCCGGTCTGCAGAGTGCTGCCTGCTCCATCAAGAATAAATCCCTCTGGTTCTGCTGTCAGACTCTGGGAAACTCTTACCCCCTGCAGGTACCACAGTGCCTGCTTTGTTTGGCTTGTCTCACTTTTCTCCTTAGGATGTGCACCAAGAAAAATCAGGGCCAACAGAGTAATTTGTGGGTGGTCAAAGGGCTGCTCCTTCCCTCCCTGCCTTGTCTCATCCTCTCCTGCAGAGTGCAGATAGAGTTACAGATCCCAGGAGAGGAGAATAGTTTAATGATCCCTCCTTAAGGTCACTGTCAATGCTGTTGCATTATTGACCTACTAGGGCCTTCTGTGGGAGCAGTGCTGCTAACTGGGCATGGAGGGGTGTAGCGTTACAGAGCAGTGCATGGAAGTCGCCCACTTAAATCACAGAAGCATTTTAATTGGCATTCAGTAACTCTCCTTTTCTAACAGCTGCCTTTAACAGAGTGAGCACTGCTAATGCCAGTCATGGGGCTGCTCTGTGCTCTCTACCACAGGTCCTGCTAGAGCTGCAGGGACAGCTCAATGCCTGAGAAATGCACCTGAAAATATCATTTTTTCACTGCAAAGGGCAGATGTCAGTGCACAGCCACTCACTTGCTCAACACAAAACAGGCTGTGAGCAAGAGCAGCTTGGATGGGAAGAGCTAGGTTAAGAAATAAGTGTCCACATTGGCTGTGGGCTACTCAGCTCAGGGGTGAGTTGAGGCTCTCTGTGAGATTTCCCTGGAAGATGGGGAAAGGGGCAAGTCTGCCTGCTCGTTCTGGGGAGCAGGGAAAGCAATGCAGGGAGGTGGGGAGGTATTCCTGCTGATCCCCTTTCCCTTCTTCCTCACCTTTCCTCATTGATGCCCTTCAAACCTATTGCATTTTTACACTTGTGAAAGGTTTTTCAAATTTCACCTCAGCATCTCCTTCTTTGAAGCCCATACACTTTTGGAGACACTTGATAATGTGTCAGTAATTTCATATACCCCAGCCTTACTCTGCAGCAGCAAATCACCAAATACTCTTTTGCCATCACACTTCTTTGCTTACTTGTGGGCAGCTTAAGAGCTGATATAAGGACATGATAGGAAATCCATCTTGCAGGCTCAGACCAGACATATTGATCCTCCAGAATGAGGATTTGTGCTTTTGAGCATCTCTCCACTAACTATAGCAACAGGAAATGTGTCTATAGCTGCAAAAGAGAAAAACAAAGAGAAGAGTAAACCCCCTGTGACAGGGCATGGTGAAAGTCCAAAATGTATTTTAGATCAAGGTATATTTCTGCTCTCTGATTATATTTTGTAATTTTTTAGTCTTAAAACCAATGCATGTCTCTAGTTGAGATGCACTATGCTGGTGAAGGATTGCAAGGTAGCTGAAGAAACCAAACAAATCTGGTGAGCTAGAGATAGCCACTCTTGCTCCTGTTGGATAGGGCCTTACTCTGGGAACAGTCTAATTTTTCTTCAGTTTCTCCCAGTGAGTGAAACTGATTTTTGCTCTGATTCCTTGAATGGGGCAGCTGGGGTAAAATTCTTAGCTACAGTGTAAATGGAAGGGGGGATGGCAGATGTAAAAAAAGCCTCTTGAAATTTCAGTGCAACTTCTGGCAAAGCTAGGAAGCAAGCCACAGTCTAGATAATTTCTATATATTATTACCCTTTCTCATTATTTTTCTGGTTACAATGGCTGAACCTGGGCTCAATGTCTCCAATTTCTCACAGAAGCATCATTCACTCAGTGTTCCAGAATGAACTAAAGCAGTAAACATAAAATGGATATCTCTTGATCAAGGATGCACTCCCTCTGACTTTTCTCATAAGATATTAATAAGAGAGAGACATTATCAGATTCCATTTAACAGGTGTGTAGAAGAAGGGGAAATCTCATAATCATTTAATACCTTCTGCAAGAACATCCTTCGTCAGCTTTTGCTAATTATGAAGATGAAGCCATTTTCTATTTTGTTTCCCACTTAAAGGCAAAGACAAAATTCAGGTGACAGCAACAGCAATTTATTTTCTAGATTTTGCTTTCTTCATGCAAAGGAATGCCAAGGTAACCTCATAGGGTTTCATTTAAAAACAAGAATTCAGAGGAAAAATACCATGGCTTTAGCCCACTGTCTCTATTAGTTTATTAAAATATTAGTCTTGTAGGTGTGTTAGATTGATTTGCCTTCCATGGTGTTTAAAAATAGCTGTGAGAATAATGGGCTTCATCAAAAATCATTAACTGGGACGTTACTTTCATTTTTTAACCACAGAACAAAGTGTCACAGCCAGATTAAACAAGCCAGAAAGCATTTGGAGTGCACACAAACAGCCAGAAATTTATATATATGTACCTTAATCATGGAAAATCCTGGAAGATATTAGCTGTCTTCCACTGCAGTTTGGTCAGAATCCCTAAGAAAGGTCAGATTGTTTGAAGTGGCTGGTATTTGTACCAGCTGACATGCAAAGGCTCAGTTATTTATAGTGATTTGCCTGCATCCCCACAATGCTAAGGGACTGAATGAGATTGCAGAGATGAAAGGAGGGTTCAGTCTAACAACTGCAAATAGCTGTAGCTCAGTGAACTTCTAAATTATGACATTACTAAGCCAGAGAACTGCCAAGCTTAAGCACAGGTTTTAATCCTTATGGGGAAATGGGATCCCATAAGAGCCTTTTTTTTGGAGGGGTGCATTCTATTTGTATAAAGTTTAGTTCCCTGTGTAGTGCAATCAAGCTTTAGGGCTTCCCTTCCAAGTTTCCCTTATGAGCTGTGTCGTCTTTATCTGGTTGTGTCAGCCAGCCCCTCTGATGGAGTTGTTTTTTTTAGCTATAGCACTTGGACAAGGAAAGAAGAAACTGGGGTCATATGAGGAGAGTGTTGGGACTGAGAAGAAATGTGGATCCAAGTTCATCAGGGTGAATGCTCACCCCTTTTTGCTGAATATTTGGTAGGCGAGTGACCCACCATAGATCAAGAGGGAGAGGAAGAAGACATTTCTGATGAAAAGGAAAACATTGATAAAACTTATGGGAAAAGATAAGGGCAGTGACCATGGCCAATAAGAGTGAAAACTCCTGCAAACTGGCACAGCAGATCTCTCTTGAAGAAACCACCCAAAACTTCCAGTTTTACTGGACTAGACAGGTCTCTGGGGAAAAGGTGCTTTCTGCTCATCTGCAGGTCCCAAATCATCAGGGAATGAGACACGTGGAAGGCTGGCCCAAACAGCCAAATGGAGGAAAAAGGCCCTTGCAGTCAGTTCAGCTTCATGGGAAAATTCCCATTTTGCCCCAGAAGCAGCAGGCAGGGAGCAGCTGAGCTGTGGTTTCTTTAAATCAGTTTGGTTTGGTGTGGGATGCCCTTTGGAGCACGGCTGATCAGGCCAAGAGTGAGCAGGGTGTTATCTCTGAACAGCTCATGAGCCTTCCTGAGCAGATAGCCTGGAAAGAGCCCCAATGACTGGCCCTAATCCTAAAGCCTCCCCTCACACAGATAAACCCCTTACAGCCAGAGGGACAGAGGAAATTACTGATATTCACTCATCTATTTATATTTAGACAAAAGATTAAACGACTTGGAACTGCCATGCGATGTCCATGGCGAGGCTCCTGCAAACATGAGAGAGCTTGCAAGGCTTCTCTGCACAGGCTTAACTGGAAATGGACTTGGGATTGTGGACATTTTCCAGCAGCGTGCTTCCTCAATGAAGGAAAGCTATGCTTAGAAAGGAAACAGACTGGTTTTTTAGGGGTGAACTTACCAAGAACCATAATTTTGATGAAAACAAAAGATTCCTGTTGAATTTGTGTTTTTATAAAGCTTTAAACAATTCCACAGACATGAAGCACTGTCACTTTGTGAGGACTGCAGGCACGTTGAAACAAATCTTTGCAAAGAGGATGTTCTGATGCTATCAGGGCAAAATCACTCAGGATTTCAATTTCATAGGAAATTTCAATGTTTCTTGTTCTTTTTCCAGTAAGGTATGAAAAAAGAAATAATCAGAAGATTGTAATATCCCTGGCTTCAAAGGGAAATTCCAGGTTTCAACCAGCTTTACTAAACCTTCCTCTACTTTTGACTGGCACTAGGCCAGTGCCAAGCTAGGCACCTGAAAAATTTTATGGAATTACTATATTTTTTTCATCACCCCTTCTCCCACATTTCCTCACAAAGAACACCCATTTGGTCAGGTGATAGAAAGACACGTGAGAAGCAGGACCTCTTTGTGTCCTGCCCCATGACACAGCATGGCATAAGCAACCTTTGACCAGTCACCTGGAAACGCTTTGCTCTTCATCCTCATGTTATTGTTGTAAAATGAGCTGGACAGCAAGAAACTTCTGGTTTGGTTGTGTTTGCATAGGTTTCAGGGATAGTTCCAAGAAGCATCTTCTGACCATTGCTGTCTGCTCTAAAAAGACTTTTTAAAGGGTTGTGGTGTTAGAGAAGACATCAGCAATTGTTTTTCAGGTGGTGTTTCAGCTGTTTTACTGGAGGCTCACAGAGACTGGACTGGCCTTTATTGATTTGCCTTGTCAGATTGTTGCTGTGCTCTCAGGGCAGTTCCCAGCCTCCCATTTCCCTCACTTTCCCCCCAAGTCCAAGACCTAGACCAATAGCCTGTGCTTGGGATACTGAATATATGAAAATCAAGAGTGGCAACTCCCACACCATGGCACACCTGCTCTGTCAGAGGGGCCTGAGCAGGGTAAGAGTTTTCCTCAGGATGGCCTGAAAGGATGGCATGGAGCTCTGCAGGAATGCAGCCTCACCACAGAGTGGGTCAGGGTGGAAGGACCACTGGGGGTCATCCAGTGCAGCTTCCCTGCTCAGACAAGATTCCCCAGAGCACACTGCTCAGGACTGTGTCCAGACACCTTTTGGATATCCCAGGGAAGGAGACTCCACAACCTCTCTGAGCACTGTCCCTGTGCTCAGCCACCTGCACAGTAAAGAAGTTACAGATATCTTCAGTTTCTTCTCCAAATGCATGGACCTTTAACATGTGAATACACAGCAAGACCACTACAATCCAGAAATCCAGAAACACATCTTAATGATTCCAGTTTGCCCCGTGCCTCACCAAACACGAGGCCACAGCGGAGTTTTCTTCCCCAAGAAGAGATGAGTGAAGAGACTGGTGACAGATGTTAATTAGAGTGTTAAAATCACCTCTGGAAAGAGCTCAGACATGTCGTGGGGCCTCCCAGTATACATTTATTTCCTTGGAACTTGCCTGTTGGTCCTACAATTAGTATGGAGCCTGGCCCTGCAGTGCACAGTGTACTGGAGGTGGCATTAAGGAGGACCTGTTTTCTTAGACTTGTTATTTTCCTCCCTGCTATCTGCAGTGTAGATTTATGTTAATTGGAGCAATACATCTGTCCTCAGAGTTTATCAGATTCGAGGAGATAAGATATTGCCATCAAAGCCTATTCTGAGCTGTGAGCTCCTCAGTAAATCAGTGTTACATGAATTAAGATTGCCTTGAGATTTTCTCCAGAACATTTCATCTGCCCATATCTGGAAAGAGTTTCTAATCAGAGCTCTGTGAAGAACAGCTTTAGGAATTTTCTCATGCAGCTTACAAACTCTGTGGTCTCAAACAGGCTTTAATTACCAGGGCTTCAATGGCAGCAATTTTATGATGTTTCAGAAGTGAAATGGTTTATACTCTGATGATAAGGACTTCATAGGAGCCAGTAAAACATAAAGCAGAATTCCACAGCAAGAGATGGATTTTTTAATGGATTTTTTTCAGATAATTCTTAGCCTTTTCCACCCACATTGAAGATACATAATGTGTTAATGGGCACTTACACTTCGTTATTTTCAGTACTTTTACCTAGTGCTCCTACCTTTCACTTTGTCATGTTTAGATACAAAATCAACACCATTTCTGTCCATTAGAATACAAAAAAAGCCAAGTGTACTTCCACCTTCCAAAAAAAAAAAAAAATCTACCTTTTAGGACAGCTGTCACCACAACACAAGCCCTGCCACAAGCTCCACATGGATCACAGTGGCTGGCATTCTGCACTCACATGGTTGCCACAATGGAAGGTAAATATGGAAGGGTGGTCTCGCATGTCAGAGCTGAAGTAAACCTGTGGTAGCATTGGGGTAGGTGAAGACTGCCAGTATACACAGGAGTAACTTCAATTATCCAGTGCTGCTGAGTCTGGACTTCTAGAAGGATAAATATTTACTACTCTAAATGTAATATATATGTCATACAAGTGTTTGTTGCAGTCTGTCTAGGATAGACTAAGGAAGAGTAAAAATTGTGTAGTTGTCACGTGGTCCTCGAACTAAAAACTTTCCTTTGAGCAGACAGGTGCTATTTTAAAGTTCTACCACCTGCAGAAATCTTCATCTCAATCTCATCAGAAAAGTTCCAGTTTGTCTAACTGGGGACATTGTTCTCCCTGCAGGCACTGGGGTCCATGCCTTAATAACTGATGAACACTAACTCCTGTCCTTGCCTTTGCCACCACTCTGTGGGGTGAACACAGGGGAACTGTTTGTCCTCTGTGGTAGTGCCAACATTGCACCTGAAGTGTCAGCCAAACCTTTGCTCAAGACCAAACTTGTCCATGAGATTTGGGTGCAGGGGCAGATGAGTCCAAAGCACAGGAAAGAAGACAAGTTTGACTGTTCTGGGCTGTGACTTCCTCCACTTTTGCACTGCAATGACTCCGGGTGCCACTACAAAGCAAATAATACCACCACAACTTTTTACAGCTCAGTTTTACTTTGCTGCAAGGATTGGGTCTGACCCAGTCCCACCCTGGACAAGCCTCTGTCATGTGAAGGCTGCTTTGATTTATGCCTGCACTGAACAGGATCCAGGTGGCCCAAGGGGAGTGTTGGGCTGTGGTTGCTCCCGCTCCAGATGAGCGCCGGGTGTTCCTCGCCAGGTCACTCAAATACAACATTGGTCATTCCACTGCACTGTAAATCAGGCTGCAAACCCCCACGTTTGTAAATCAGGCTGCAAACCCCCACGTTTGGTATTGGAACAGTTAATGTCATTGCCTGGGGCAGCGCCGCAGACACGGCTTTATTTGCTTCGAACAGAATTGAAATGAGAAATAAAAACACTGCTTTTGACAGCAGTTTAATTTTAAATAGATGGCATATTAAATACTGTTTCTTAGGGCAGCGGGTTAATTATACAACCTCTTTCCACTGCATCTTGTTTATAGGAATGGACTGAATCACCCCTCCTTGCTGTGCTTCACATCTCTCAGGGCTGGCTTTCATTTTGGCAGAGCAGTCACCCCTTTGCAATATTTTGATACACATCAAAATGTTTTTGTCTGCAAAGCCATGTTATCAGACTGACATTCTCAGATAACCTTTGGGCTGAGTGGGTTTCTGGAGCTTGGCAGCACAGGCATCTTTCTATTTACCACCTTCCTAAAAATACAAGTGGTTGTAGAGAGGATAATTGATCATACTTGAGAAACATACTGGTTTTAC
>VYZP01065548.1:0-27348 GCA_013400635.1 Hypocryptadius cinnamomeus | reverse complement strand
GAGGTGCCACCAGAGCAGCCCCCGTGGGCCCTTCCATCCTTTTCCTACTCCAGAATTCTGTCAGGGGAGGTTCTCACCCAGCCTGAGGCTCTGCTGTTCTGATGTTTGCAATTAGTGTGGCTTATTTGTGATTGGGATCAAAACTGTGGACAAATTCTCTCTTCATGCTTTTGCAGTGGCATTTGGAAAAACTGAATTTGGATACTGGTGGCTCACAGAGTCTGAAACTGTACCCTGTGCCAGAAGGTGCATTTAAGTTTAGTTTAAAGCATATTTGTTAGAATTTAGAAGTGGCTTTGTCAGAAGTGTTTCACTGCTCTAAACTAGTGGGATAATTGTGTTAACTTAAGAACAAAATGGATGGAACTGTGTGTAAACAGGAGGTGCAGAACAACTGATTTTACCTTCACAGGACAAGTTATAAATTTTGTAGCCAGTGACACAGAGCAATTCTGCTGTAAATTATTACTCTTGAGGCACCTCAGAAAGGTGCTCAGGATCTGATTATACAAAAAATTTCTTGTTGCCAGGATTGCACGCTGAGTTAAGTCTTTGAATTTTATGTGCAGTAGCCAATAAAATGCAACACTGATTTTGAAAATATACTTTATATTTACCTCAGAAGTTGCATTAGAAAGGCCTTGATTTCAATCACATATACTGGACATGTATTTTATGTGTGTAATAGCATGATTTGGAGTTTCCTAGGGATGTCATGATTTGTTACACCGGGGGATCCAAAAATACAATGTTCAGGAAATTGAAGGGCCAGTGAAACTCACTGGGCTAAATACAAAGCACTAACGAGGATGTACTGCTGAACTCATATATTGAACTGTTTTAGTGAAATTTCTTATGATATGTGTAAAAATAAGATTTTCCTCTGCAACAGGAGTTTGGAAATGTATATTCAAAATTATTATTTGCTATTGAAAACTTTTATGCAGATGAATATAAGGGATAGAATTCATAGCAATATAATGCTGTTCAGGTTTTAATGAACCGAAATCCTGAAATTTAGAGGCTTTTGTACACAGATTTCCCTTAAACCCTTCATCCTTGCCAAGAAATTTTAAGGGATTGGTGGAACTTGGTGTATAAACTGGTAGTTAAGTGTGCAATAATGGGACAGAGGACTACTTTTGAGTGTTACTGCTCAACTGAGTTCACTTGAACTCGTATATCAGGTGCTTCTCCAGATACAGAGATGAATTCTTGAGGCCCTGATGTACAGTTTTTATTTACATCTGTACCTGAAGAGTTATGTCAAAGAAATATAAACAGCCTGAACCTCCAGGCTGCTTCATCTCAGTCCCATCATTTCCTCCTGTTATAAAATCTGTCAGCTGGCATAACAAGGCATCTTAAAGCCATCTTTTACTTCATTTTAAGCAACAGTCACTGATATTAAGATGACAGGTAGGGGAATGGAGTGTTTCTGGAAATCAAGCTTTTTGCATACATAAAAACTCTACATTGAATATTTCAAATGTGAGGAGGGGGAAAAGGAAAGAAAAATAAGGGCAAAAAAGCATGTAAGGATACCATGGCAGTAGAATGAGTTAGCAAATGTGTTCCTGGTTACTCTAATTATGTAGTGAAAATGGCTGTCTAGAAATACAAGAACTTAATTGTTAGCAACAATTGCTTTGGTTTTGGGTTTTAGCAGCAGTTGGGTAGAGGCTGATACTGGTTTCTGTGTTATTAATAGTTGTAACTAGCTTTGTTTCCCTTGGCTTTTATATAGGCCTAAAAGTGCTGTGTTTACCCACATTTGGCAAAGACCAGTAAGAAATGTGAATGGAGTGACATATCAATGTCACTGAGGTGTTACCCAGAGCCTGAAATGGAACTTTGGTCTCCCAAGTCCCATGTCTCTGCCTGTTAGGTTGTTCTGATGTCAGTGGTGTTTGCATCTTGGAGGAGTAGAAATGTCTGTTTTCAGGGTTTGGTTTCCCTTGTAGCTATCAGTAGTTTCCATATAAAACAATCATTGCCATAACTACAGAGTGTTATAGTAGCTGCCAAAATATGAAAAGCTCCCAAAATACAAAGTAATACAGACTATGGAATGTTGGAAACATTTTTGTTGTATCTGGTGTTGTTCCTAATTCATTTAAGGATCATAGAAACCTCAGTGAGCTCAGTCATCAGAGCCAGGGATGGACACCGTGTCAGATGTATCACAAGGGAAAAGGATAACACAGGAAGATAAAAGTAGATCAAAATACTCAAAGATTAAGAAGACTGAACGTGAAGATCAAGAATATCCAGAGTGAAGACAACATTTGTGTGCCTGAGATGTTGGGATCAAAGTAAGCATGGTTATTGCATCCCTGAGAGTAAGCCAGAGCTTGGTCTGGCAGAAATCTTCCTTACAGTTCTTTTGTCATGCTTGTCCCTTTCACTGCAGTTTGTTGTTTGCTTGGTTGGGTTTTTAAGCTATTTTAAAGATGTTTCTTAATGCAGGATCATGTGTTTGGGAAGCACCATGGTGGTGAGGTGTTTCCAAACAAGGACAGGACTTGAGCTCTCCCTGGGCTTGGAGAATGAGGAGAACCCTGGCAGCTCTCACTGCTGAGCTCCTCAGAGAAGGAAAGGCTGCTGCAAGTTCTATGTTTGGTAGGTCTGGTGAGCTGCATGGTGAGGCTGGATATTGATTTAAATGTTTTATTTGCCATATTTCATAAAGGTTTGCTGGTTTGTTTGGTTTTGGTTTTTTTAAGACTTATTCCATTTCCATAGCATGTGTTTATTTTCTGGTGGGCTGCCAGGATTAGGGGAAAAAGATGCAAAATTGATTAAAAACAGTGGGGTTTTTAATCAAGGTTCGTTACATATATATCTCATTGTAGGCTAAATCTGAAACAGGAGTTGTGTCCAGGCTTGTCCTTTTATCATATTTCATACTAACTTAGTCCCTAAACTTGGGGGTTTTTTCAAATACATAAGCAAGAAAAAAGTATTCAGCAATGTTGTAGATTGGGTTTTCTTTTGGTTTTGAGTTGTTTTGTTGGGTTTTTTTACAGAAATTGCACTATTAGGGAAAACAGACATGAGAATTTAGGGGTTTTTAATTTAAATAGTTAATATAATTATGTTAATATAATTGAATAATACTGCATACTCTGGATTCAATGAGCAAACTCTTTGTTCAAAGTAGAATTATTGTGAATCCTAGAGAACACATTTTGCTGATTGAAAAGGTGGTGTTCTGATTTAAGGATTACAAACATTCTGATATGAATTTTTTATTTTATTTTTACTGTTTTGTGCATACATTGTTGTTTCTTGCTCTCTAAATTTTCCAGGACACACTGGTAACCAGGAATTCCATCCCTGGATAGAGAGAGCAATGTGCTGCAGCTGCTGCCAGCTACGTGTTGCTCTCCCTACAGCTGGGAACCACTGCATTTCTCAGCAAGCAGTGATTAGCATTTTGAACTTGACAAGCACTTTCCTGTCTGAATACCAATGTTTGAATGATTGTTTCTGCCCAGCAAGGCATAAACAGCCTTTGCATCTATAGCTTGTAGTTAGCTCCTGCTTGCTAGAAGCATTTGATCAAATACTTTCACACTTGATTATGCCTAATACAGTCTTTAAAAAATCTCCTCTGATTTATAGTTGTAGAAAAGAAATGTAGGTTTGTGTGTCTAAATATGCTTAATCAACTAATTCCAGGATGAGATGCTTGATGTCTGAAAGAGCATCCAGTGTCAGGTGTTGTGATCTAATGTGTTGGTTGTTCATGCCAGTGCTCCCAGCTACATGCAAATTAACAGTATTCAAGTGTAACCACACAGCATTTATAGTCTACAGATTAGCATAGCCTGAGAAAAATCCAATTATCCTTTCCTTGCTTGTTTGCCTTCATTATATTTTTGTTTCAGGATACCTCTTTCATTAAAATTTCAGAATTATTTAGAGAACTAAAATCAGGTTTATAAATAGCAAATGATAATACAAATCACCAGGCTGAAGTATGAGAGTGTTTTGTCTTTCTTTTCAGGAAAGGAAACATCTCACAAAGGAAGCCCAAGTCCCAGGGAGCAGGGGAACAGAAGTTAAGCTTTGCAATATGTTTGTACTTTGCTGTAAAACAGGCTCAAACAAAAGCCAACTTGTGCTCCTGGTCCCATTTTAACTGTTGGAGAAAAGCCTCCTGTCCTCCAGTCAGGGACAGAACAGCTGTAGAATGTTGCCTTGTGGAGAGCTGAAAATAACAGAGGGAGGTTTCATGTAATTATAGAATAGGTGTGGGGTGGAAGGGACCTCCAGGACCATGTGCATCTGGTCTGCC
The DNA here is from genome assembly GCA_013400635.1 of Hypocryptadius cinnamomeus. NCBI lineage: Eukaryota > Metazoa > Chordata > Aves > Passeriformes > Zosteropidae > Hypocryptadius > Hypocryptadius cinnamomeus. The sequence goes on along the minus strand of VYZP01065548.1, from coordinate 23,045 downwards.
AGAGTGGCCCCTGGAAGGCTGAACAGGGAAGTCTCCCTAACACCACTGCATCATGTCTGGTTAGGGTGCCCCATGTGTCCAGGGGGCCAATGGCAGCCTCAAATGAACAGATTTGGTAGAAAGCTGGAGGGAGTTGGGATTGTAGCTCGCATCCAGTTTGCTGCAAAAAATAAGAGCTTGGGCTGGTAGAGCTTCAGCTTCTGGGCAGGGCTTGCAAGCTGCCATATGCTGATGGGCCAAGCTGCCTCTCAAGCCAAATTCCAACTGGCCTGAAGGATTTGGGATTGTCCAAATACTGTGGAAACTGTTTAAGCAGAGAAAAATGATACCACTTCATACAAGTGTCTCTAGATTGCTGTAAGCCAAATGCAGCCTTCTGTCCAGGAACTTTGTTGTTTGTGGTTTTCATCTGTATCTGAGTCAACAGGAAGGAAAAATGTTTGGGAATCACTTAACAGGGAATGATGTTAATAGCAGTCAAATGAAATGGAATCATTTGTCCATTGATCAGTGCCCTGCAGCTTTATTAAATAAATAAAGTGAGATATGATTGTGATAGAGCTCCCCAGCTGTTGAGCCTGGGGGTGAGAAGGAGCCATGTCACAATAAGGAAACTGCTGACAATACTCAGTTATGGATACCTGTGAGGAATTTAAATTATTGATAGAAATATCCATCAGCAAAGAGGCCTTAGCCTGTACAGGTTACAGAGCTGGTTGATAGCTCATGGCAGAACATTGAGAGAGATGCTAGTGGGAACCACAAGGGGACTGTGAGAATACCTTGAAGTGTGAAAAACAAAAGGTGGCTTGAAAATTGCATGAAGAACAAAAATATATATTTGTGTGGTTTAATAGAGGAAAGGAAGGAGATTAGAAGTACAATGGAAGGGTGGTTTTGGGGACCATGAAGAGCAGGGATATTCATCTTTACATTTGCTCATGCTTGAGCTTTTTCCTGAAGTGGGAAGGCCTTTACATGGTCTCAGACAGCACTGGTGCTACCTGGGGGGTACTCGGTAGAAATGTAGTGAAGCGTGAATGCTCCTGGAGCCCTTGTGAAATGGAGCATTCTCATGGCATTAGAATTGGGTATTGTGAAGAAAACTTTCATCAAAGTCAGGCTGAAGTAAACGAGGGAAAAGTACTTAGCAAAAAAATTCAGAATTAACAGGGTGTTAAATTGCTGCCAGAGACCCTTGTGACACAAGTGACCAGGGAATGCATAAAGTCTTTGCAGGGAAAAAAAATTCAGAAGTATAAAATGGATGTGGCCAGAGCATCTTTGCTGCTGCTTGGACTGTGTGTCAGTACTACAGTTTCTGTTTAAGCTATACATATAAGTTTGTGTGTTCTCCCACATTCTTCCTCTTGGAAAAGATTACATATCCACAATTTCATTTTAGAATGGAATTGTACAAAGAATCATAGAATGGTTGGGTTGGAAGGGACCTTAAAGGTCGTCTCATTCCAGGGACACCTTCTCCTGGACCAGGTTGCTCAGAGCTCTCTACAGCCATGCTCCCCTGGAGATTACTGGACCCCCTTTAAAAAAGCAAACAGAACAACAACACCCCACATTCCTAAGTTATACAACCAACCTCAAAAAACCATGCCCTACTCCTTTTTTATTGCACATCACACTCTCCTCAAGTAATGAAGGTTTCCTTGGGTAACAATTCTGTTGTTTCACTGGACCACCAGTAAATTGCTGCTCTGTAGTGAACAAGGGTCAGATGCATAAAAATCCAAGAATCCAAGCTGGTAATTCTATGCAGAAATCTAAGGGCCTTTAGTACATTGACCTCCTGTTTAATTTCTGTGCAGTACTAGGTAAGTACACCTTAGAAATGTAAATGGTGTTAGTAAAGCTTCTCTTTGAGAGGAGTATAAAATACTGGGGTGGTAATTAATGATGAGATTGAGTCCTTGGGGAACAGGCAAGGGAGAGGTGGGGGGTGTAGGACAGAATAAATGAGCTGAGAATTCAAAATAGTTGCCAAGAACATAATTATAGAATGTTTGAGGTGGTTGTGTAGTGAGTCTTAGTGGTGAAATAAGTAGGGAGCTATTTTCTAGACAACTGAGCTGTTTGTGAAGAACTAGGTGATGAAATTCAGGAGGCACTGGGAGCCCTTGGGAATAACAAAGCACCAGGTGCTGTTAATGTCAGCTAGGAACTCCAAGAAATTATCAGTTCCATTTTGTTAGCTTGGGGAAAAAAAGCCAAGGAATAGTGAGTAATGGCCATAATGAATAGAAGATAAGATTTTGATAGCACAGAGAAGAGCTGTTTATTTGCTAATGCAGAAAGCAAGTGGCTGGAACTAACACAGGCCAAATCTTGTCTCACCTCCTTGATGGAGTGACCGCTGAGTCACCGCTGGGCACGGAGTCACCACTCAGATGGAAAGGTGACAGCCTGTGCTGCTTGCTGGAGTGTGAGGATTCTTGATCTTTCTGAACTGCCACTTTCCAACTCATTTTACATCTCTTCACGTCCATGTTTTTCTCTTAACTACTATCAACTCCAAAGTTTTTGTTATTTGTTCCTTCCTGCTGTAAAAATCTCCCAACTCTTTATGTGTTTTCTTTGGGCTGTTTCAGCAGCAGTCTTGGGCTTCAAAGCTGAGCAAGGGTCACAGAGCTGTGCTTTACAGAATTTGGCCATCTATTTGGGATAGTTAATCCTTATTAAAGTGGGTTATAGTTCATCCATCTGCAAAACAAACTCAATGATGCCTTTATTATTTTGCCCCCCTCCTCCCTGCCGAGGATTTTCAGAATCATAGAGGAGCTTTGAGAAGTTTTGATGAAACACGATGATTGAATTAAGAAATACAACAGTAGGCTAAATATAAGTAATATTAATTTCTCAAATCCATGACAAATTTTGTACCGGTTCATCTAAGTAGCAAAGGATTAATAATTCATATAAATCATAAAGGTTCAGTAAATCATGCATCAAGTTAAGATCCTACTTGCTATTATATTTTCAGACATTATGAGTCAGCAGCTTTAGAACTGTAACCATCAGAATTTCAAATGTTAAATGTATTTTTAACACGGCTTAAGACTGCATAAGAAATTATAGAAGGTCACCCTTGTGAAAAATTTACCTGTGCATGTGCAATTTGATATATGTAACAATCTATTATGTACATCAGGTTTGTATTGTGCCATTTTGTTATGTTAAGTGGAGCACAAGCTGCATTTTATTTCACCTTCTGCTAACAAAGTCACTGACTGAGAGTTGTATTTCCAAGGCAAAGATCTGTCTTTTGAGAAACTTCAAACTCAGAAATATAATTTTTATTAGTTGTGTATAAGGCCAGGCCTCATTGGAGGCACAGCTTTTCTCGCAACTCTGCATCATCTTTAACTGAAAAAGAATTAAGCAGTGTGGTCATGAGTCCGGCATCTCAGCCAGAAAGGCCAGGTATTAGAGGGAAGAAGTCAGCCTACAAAATCTGATTATTTTTTCTCTTCCATTGGCCTGTCAATACTGATAATCAGAATATATCTCTACATGTTAACATGAAGGTGTTTGTATTTACATAAGCAGTAATATATCTATAAAGACTTTTGAATTCTCTTCAAGGACAAGGAAATTTGAACCAATAATCCTTAACAGAGAGGTCCAGTTTAACTTTTCACTGAAGATGTTAAACCCAAGGGCAGTTCATGTAATGCTGTCTTTACATATGGGTATTTCAATCTTAAAGAATAATCCTAAATTTCTTTCATGTAAATTTTGACCTTTGTAATATTTGTGTGTGATAGATTTGGAGTTAAAATCTATTTTGAATCATCCCTTCATAGAATCACAGACTCATAGAATCATTAAGGTTGGGAAAGCTCTCTGAGACCATGGAGTCCCAGCTGTGCCCAATGCCCACCCTGTCCCCAGCCCAGAGCCCTGAGTGCCACCTCCAGCCCTTCCTGGGACACCTGCAGGGATGGGCACTCCAAAGCTCCCTGGGCAGCCCCTGCCAAGGCCTGAGCACCCTTTCCATGGGGAAATTCCTGCTGGTGTCCACCCTGAGCCTGCCCTGGCCCAGCCTGAGGCCGTTCCCTCTGCTCCTGTCCCTGTTCCTGGCAGCACAGCCCGACCCCCGGCTGTCCCCTCCTGCCAGGGAGTTGTGCAGAGCCAGAAGGGCCCCCCTGAGCCTCCTTTGCTCCAGGCTGAGCTCCTTTCCAGCTCCCTCAGCCCCTCCTGGGGCTCCAGCCCCTTCCCAGCTCCGTTCCCTGCCCTGGACACGCTCCAGCCCCTCCAGGGCTCTCTGGCCAAGAGTGGCCCAGAACTGGACCCACACTCAGAATCACAGAATATTCTGCTTTGGAAGGGACCCTCCAGGGTCTTGAGGTGCCTCCCCAGTGCCTGGCACAGGGGGACAGTGTCTTCCCTAGTCATGAAGTAACATGACCAAAGATGACCCAGAAAACTAATTTAATGACAGGAAGTAACTTCAATTAAGGTACTTGAACAAATTAAATACTTGGGTTTTAAAAAGAGGATAATAAAACCTCTAAATTTGAGGCTGTTCTTGCAGTGGTTTTGTCATGAAGTCTTCCTCTGATTAATCTGTAAGTAAAACTGAACAGGGACCAAGTGCTGTGCATGGAACTTTCATTCACATTGTGTGAAAAGTTTCCTAAGTGCTTCAAAATTGGGTACTGGCTCAGAGCTGGGAAAGTTACCAAAAAGAATAGTGTGTTGAAGTGAATGCTAGGAGGCCCATTTCTTCAGAGAGAAATTATTTGGGAATATTTATAGTGAGCAGGTGAGAGTAGAGTCATTAAAATGTATTTAGATATTGCACCTCTGAATGTGTGGTTTGACACAGGGCAGCACAATCAATTTCCCCAGAAGCCAGGCAGAGGGAAGATGTCACATTTACTGTCCAAGAGCATCACTGTGCACTAAAGTACTTGTATGGCACTAAAAGCACTGCTCACTTTGAGCCAGGTAAATGCTTCTGCTGGTGATGAAGAACAGTCAGTTATGCTGCCTATAATAAAAACAAGTTAGTCTCCATAGGCAGAAATTGGCTTTATAAATCCATAGGAAGCAGCTCAGTGTTTCTCACATTGTCAGGCAGTGTAAGGCTGGAAACGGCAAACAGCAGAGCTCTCCCAAGGAGGGAAGCTTTGTGGCCAGCAGTAAATGGCAATGCTGGGACACAGGCAGCTGTTAAAAAGACGTGCTCTCAAACACTGAGCTGCATTATTCATGGTGACACTAACTAACAAGGACTGCCTCACACGCTGAAGGTACCAAGGCACGGCCACACAGCTGAGGGCCTCTTCAGAGGAATTCAGGGACAGCAAAGGAGTGATGCCCTATAGAAAATAACTAGGGGAAATAAATAGTCTTGCTACAGGAAAGAGATGCAACTTGAGGTGGTTTTTTTTAAGTGCTGAAGTGATTTGGGGAATACAAAAAGTGAGAAGTTCAGACAAAAATTAAGACTTAAAGATGTTTACCAGGTATTGTTAACAGAAGGGGGAAAATGACCTTATGAGGAAGGAGCTGGGGAAATTTGGAGTGGTAGGGTGGGAATCAGGTTGTAAGGATATTTACAGTATTAAGCCCAGCACAGAGCCATAGAGTAATGCTCAGGTTAATAAATACCTGTGTACTTCACAATTGTCACCAGAAGGTTCTGTTGTACGAATTAGACAACAGGGAGAATTGACATACATTTTTATTTTAGTCACAACCTGAGCATTAATGAGTGTCATGAGAGGGGGAGGAATCCCCCTCCTAATTATGGTTTAGTGTGTTTGACTTCTGAGACGAATCTCAATATTTTCAGTAATTTAGGTATATCCCAACTGCCTGCAGTAACAAATATTCACCATAACCACACATTCACCAAGGATAGCGTTGACCTGTGGCATTTGCCAGTCGTTTTTCAGTCTGGTTGAAGCTTTTAGTGATTGATTTATGATTAAATTTTTAATCAAGACCAATATTATACATAAAATCAAAGAAAGGAAGGTTTTCTTTAGCTCCTGTGCATGCACTGTGGTGATTCCTTTCACAAGGTGCACATGAGAACCTTTTTGTTGGAAGACTGTGACATTACAAACTGACTTGTGCTCAGTGCTGGGCCCTGGGGATGGACTGCTTGGGAACTGAGCTAAGGGCCTCTCCATAAGCAGACAGAAGTGATGTGGAGTTTATTTCACTTTGTTTCAAAACATTGATATTTTTTCATCTTTTAATTTTCATGTTGCTGGATTTAGATATGTGGGGTTTTTTAGGGTTTTTTTTTTTCAGTTGTTGTAGTTAAATGACTGAGCTCAGGGGATGGTGATGCTTTTAATAAGTACAAACAGCAATACTTAGGAAGTTTATTTTATAAAAATTATTGATACTTTCAGTGCTGACTTGCTGTATAAAATAAGGTACAGTACAGAACAGGTAAGAAGAGCTATTCTCCTTCTGGTTATACTTTTTCTTGTCTAAGGTGAAAACAGTGTTCAAACTGGAACTTTAATGAGTAATTGACCCTAGTCAAAATTAATAAAAATTACTTATGTGACTTGAATTATTTTGTATGCAGAGATTGCAGTTGCTTCCACTTAAACTGGCAGATTGTGCATTTTGATTTTATATTCTTCCATGTTTAAAACCTTATACTGTGCTGGTTTAAGTTGTTCATCAAAGCAAACATCTCTGGAGCACAAGAGTTACATAAGGATGAACTGTCTTGGTCTTCCCAATTTTACTTTAACTATTCCACTTGATGAGTGGGAAGCATGTGAAAAAGTAGGAAGGGCCCACTGTAGACTAGAGGTGTCACTCTGCTTTTAAAAATAAATTAGAATTATTCAGTTAAAGAAGTTGCCTACTTACAAATATAGTAGTGTGAGTACTTCCCAGTAGTGAGTTCCGGCTTCTTGAAGGCTTTTAGTGGGAATTCCCTCAAACAGGTCCCAGAAAATATTTGCAAAATTGTTCCTGTGAACTACAGCAGCAGTTTTCTCCAGCATTCTGGTGCTGGGTTGATTCTAAACTAAGAGACCAGGTGATAGTTTCCAGGGAATCTTTGTTCATCATCATGTGAAGCAGCTCACTTGTGATGATGAGTAGTGTGCACGTGAAAAATAGTTTTGTTTATATGGGTAGAAACTCATCACCTCCATCAAAATTTACAGATTCTACAAACCCAAGAAATTCATCTACTCTGGAAAATTTCCAGTAGTCAATGGTAACCAAACCATGATTATGGTAAATAGCAAAAATGGTAATATGTTGATAAAGCTCTCTGTTCAGAGAGTATGGAATCAAAGGGTACAACAGCAAAGGAAATGGAAATGTTTACTTTGTGCCTGACTGCTGTCATTGCAAAGTGCTGAAGTTCTCCTCCTATTATTGATATCAAGCAATTTTACAAAAAAAAAAAAACAAGATAGTAAGTGTGGGGAACTTTATTCTCAGGTAAAAACCTGGAGATATTTTTTAATCTGGAGGAGGGGAGGAAAAGAGCAAAGCTTTCATTGGGCTTGTAAATGGTATTTTCTGGGCAGAGCAGAAGCTGGTATTGACTCTCTTCATCTTAATGGTATTTGAATGAAATTTCTGTTCTTCTCAGGTCTGATTTTTGGAATCATCCAGTCTTTTGTCTGAAGAAGCTCTTCTCATTCACTTTTCCTGTCTTCTATCAATCTCCATGATGAAACTAGAGGCAAACTTAACCTGGATCACAGCACTGAGAGGGTCTGATGCCACAGACATCTTTAATATATCATTGAATAGATGATAAGGGCACATGGGGAAAGATTTTCAGTTTATAAATGGCCACAGATGACCAAAGTAGTTCAAAGCTATCTAATATATGTGGTACTCCTTAAGCATCTAGAAGGTTCTGCATGTGCTACCAATTAATTTCTAATTTCTTTTGTTCTGTTTGAAGGTTGCAGAAGTCTTCAAAAGGAAATAGTAGTATTTTTGTCACTTTAATTTAGACTCTTACAATACTGGAAAATATAGCCTGGATTTTTTTATAAAGTCTTGGAAAGTGTCTGTGAAAGCTGAAATCCAAAACTGGCAGCCAGGAGGATGCTTCTGTCTGTTACTTCTACAGTGGCTGCCTCAGAGATGCCCAGGAAGCCAAAGATCTTTTTATTCTCTTAGAATTCTTTCTTTCACTGGTTTACTTAAAAGTTTTTTAGCTATAGATTGATTTACAAACTCAGGGCACTCACAACTGCAAACATTCTGTTAATTTTAGCACTGATTTCATTTTATTTGGTATTCAGCTTTATGTAAAAGCAGCCTGGGAATGACAATACTTAAATAATTAGATATTATAGAGGCTTCCATATATTTTACTTACTTTTAGAGAAAAAGAATGTGTTGGTTGCCTTTACATGTAAAAATTTTCAATTGGTTATAAAAGAAACCTTACAATATTGGAACTAGGTCTCTTCCAGCCCGAGCCAGTCCATGTTATATGGATGAGTGTTGGTTAGTGAGGGCACATTTAAGCAGATTATATGTTCACTGAGCACTCAAACTCTACACTGAATGGATGTCCAGCTTGTTAAAGCTTGTTATTAAACTGTTAAAACATACATTACATAAAGTGGAACAGATTATGTAGAATTCTACTGTTGCTAAAACAATGGTGGATTAATCACATAGGAACTCAATTATATCTTGTATTTCATAGATTTCTGCCTCGTATCATCAGTTCATGAATATTTGATATGCCAAGCATGCTTCATTGAAATAACTAATTACAAATGCTGTGATTTATTGAACAGACTTTACTGGAGTTTTAATAGAAATATCCATTCCAAAGTAATTTGAACACAGATTGTGTGTTTGCTTTTTAGAAATTCCATCCAGTATAATAAATTTGCTGCTTTAATTGCATATTAACCTTTGAGAAATCATACCTCTGGGAAAGCCTCCTACTGGAATATACACTTTCTGAATTTGGTGCTGACACACTTGCAGGCAACTGCTGTGGCACAAAAGCATAATTTGCTGTTCTGATCGTGCTGGATCCAGAGCCTTTAGTCTGTAGGCATTTCCATAAGGCCTCAACTTCTTACAAAGCTGCTTCAAGTTATGTGATGACATTTATCACCTGTTTATGGGCAGGGGTGGAAGGCCTTAACCTGCACCTGGGACTGAAATCTCATGGATTTGTATTGCTGGGAGCTTTCNGCTAGAAAATGCCCAACCTTTGCTGCATAAAGGCTTTTAGGTACATAATTCCAGTTCAGATCTTCACCTTGTAGCAGTGTGTCGGTCGTCGGTGTTTTGTAGGTGAAATGTAAAACCTGTTAATGGAATAATCATATTTGTGATTCTGATTGGGTGATTATGCTGCTGGCTCAGAGTTTCTTCTTGGTCATAGTTCTATAAATTCAGATTTCTGGAAATTTGAAGCAAATCTAGGTAGCATTGTCTGTCTTGGTGTGCGCCAGCGAGGTCTCTGCTGTCTGGTACCTGGTGTTTGTAACAAGGTAAAAGAGAAGCCCCAGCAGCAGGAATTGGAAGAGGGTTTCTGTTTAAAGACCAAGGGGCCTAGAAGTGATTTTGAACTTTGGAGAGAGCTCCTATCTCTTGGGCCTCTGTCAAAGGCAGTGTCAGTGGAAATGTGATGCTGCATGTATGCCCTTGAAGGTCTGAAAGGTCTCTGGCTCCTGTAACCCTGTGGAACTCAGGATTTAGGTTGCTGCAAGATCATTTCATTAACTTTGGACATGGTGTTAGAGCAAAGTCCTCTTTTTCCTAGCTGGATAGAGAGATGCTCAAATACTGCTTTTTATGGAATTTAATGGTGAAACTGCTGTTAATTGCAGTAAACATACAGATTAAGCTTATTATAAAATTTACCATCACTGTGAGCAGACTTAAGTATTTTAATTCTTCCTCCACCTAATTGAATTGAGATAGTGCTGGTGTGTACCTGTACAGAACTCTCATTGGGGGTGGCAAATGGTGACTCTCCCAGGAGCAGACTTTGTTAAAGAAAAAAAAAAAAGAGAGAAAAATATATTCAATTCATAAGGGGTTTGTTGGGGTTTTTGCTAAGTTCTTTACTGCAATTCCTGACAATGTACAATGATATCCAGATAGCCTGGAATGCTTTTTTCTGGTTGTAGGTGTTAAGGTGTGCACTGGTTAATTTTATAAAATTTAAAATACTTTTTTAACTTGCTGCTGAAAGTTCATGGTTTTACTCTGCTATTCTCATCTTCCTGTTTTGTTTTTTTTTTTTTAACTATCAGAACAAAACTGTCAATGAATTTACTGAATTAATGAGCCAAGGGGCTGTGGAGAAGGGATGTTGTCATTAATGTATTTCACCCCTTCATTCTTCCTTTCTGATGAGTGAAAGGCACTTGGTGGGGCCTGGAGAAAAGACATGAAAGATGCAACTACAAACATTGATATTAGAAGGACATTAGGTGTGAATGGTTGATTCTTTACACTTCCTGTAAGTAAAATTAAATATACCAATAATTAAAAAAAAAAATTAAAGACTATTCAAAGCCACATGAAAATCATTCTGAAATACCATAAGGGGGACAAAAATTGAAAATATCAACCAGATATCTTTATTGATACTGGTTATCCTGTGAGGATACAAATTTAGAGCCAGGTAAAATTGAGGTGAGCCTTTGCCATTTGTCCTGCCCATTAAATGAGGTGCATTTTGAGGAGGCAGAGAGGTGGAGGGAGTCAGCTGAACACGGGGATGTTAAAAGAGAGGGGGACACTGAAAGCTCCAGTCTGAGGTTCTCACAGTGGATTTTCTGATGTATTATGTTCTGGTATATAAATTAAATCTTTTGCATAATTTTTTTGGTGCTAATCCCAGCCCCTTCTCAGTGTCAAAACTGGCTTAATGTGTCAGAAACAAAAGTAACACTGACTAAAGAATCTGCAAGCCTGTTGTTCTACTGTTATTAAATATATTTAATTAAGAGTAATGACAAAGAAACTTCATTTGATTGTTGGTTGAACGTGTGCCTATTGTGGTAGAATACATAAAGATAAATCTACTTGACATGTAATTAATTCAAACTAGAAAGCTGGTAGGTACATGACCACATTTCTATTGTTAGATTAGATTTCTGAGGATAATTAATTTAACCATTTAATTAGCATTTAACCACATATCTAAAAACTATGAGCTACTAAACTTGGTAATTAATTTGTTACAAATATTTGTTAAATAACCATTAAATACCTAAAGACTTTTGATCAGTGTTTAAGTTCAGGTGTTGAGCAAGTTTAGTGTTGCATAATGTCATATAACTTTCGGTTACTCAAATGCAATGAAGGAATACTGTTAGCTGTGAAAATTTAGATCACATGTCTGCAAATTTGGTTTTTGTGTTTTCAAAGTTTTCTGAAAATTGGTGGCCTGCATAACCCTAAAATGAAACAGTTGTGTGCTAAAGGGGATGGCAAGAGGAGGGAGGAGGTTGAACCATTGTTTTTACAATGAAAGAGAAGGGGTCTCTTGTAGGATTGTTTTATTGCTCCTAGGACAGACATTGAGCAAGTTCACAAATATTGGCAGTTCAAAGCCCAAGATCTGGATTGTTTCTGTCAGAAGCAGCTGAGCTGTGTGTGCCCTGTCCCCTGGTGAAGGGGGTTTCTCTTGGTGTGAGGTGCTTTGTGCCTCCTCTGGGATGTTCTCCTGACATTTGCAGCCTGGTGAGGTTAGTGCTGGAAGTGCATTGCCTGCTCTGTGCTGGCCCTCTGGGGAGGAGAGACCCTTCCATGTCTGATCACCAAACTGTGGTGAGTGGCTCATAGCCTTTGTTTTCTTGGCTGTTCCATCAGTGTTATTCAAAGTGCAATCACTTGAGCCTCAGAGATCAGTTATGCCAGGATGTGACACAGCCTGACACACCTGGCAAGGCTTGGAAACCTAATTTGAAGGCTTAGTTGGGAATTAGTCAGAGAGAAGGCTTAAACTTGAAATGTTTTGGTTCAAAGATGAACTAAAGCCACTCATCCTTCTTCATAACTTGTTGCAAACATTATATTCCATGATTCATTATATCCTATCCAGCAAGAAATCCAATTTATAGATCCTATATTGACTTCTGCAGCAGTCAAGAAGCTCAATTATTTAGCTAATTGAAACATCTCTGTTTTGCCATCCTGTGATAGTGTCAGAGCAGTAAAGTTCATTAAAGCAACAAAGCAAACCTTTTGAAGAAGGAACATAAGAATAAATGAAAAAGATCTGGCAGACCATGCACGATTGGGTTTAAAGGCCAGATTCTTTCTACAATATTTTTTCTTTAAGCACTAGATTGTGTTTTCCCTCTTTGCCCTTTCCCACTTTTTTACTTGATGGTTGGCAATAGCACCTTCCTTACATGCTTATGCAGCTTCATGGGTATTAACTTCCTAGTCTGAAAAATCTCCAGATCTTTTTGTTTGCTCTTATCTCAAAAGTGGAGAGCATGGTTCCAGTCTGAGGTGCCTCTGTGCAGGTTTTTCGCTTACTGTCAGCTACTTGGAGAAATGCTAGCTAAGTTTAAAGAGAAAACAGTAACATGGTAAACAAGGCAAAATTAATTTTTCATTAGAAAGTTGTATAAAACGACCAGCTGAGCAGCAGGGCACAGATGATGAGTATCTGTCTGTACTCCTGCATTAAACCTGTTGCTTAAAGGGTTTTTTGAGAGGCTTCTGTTGTACAGGTCATTGCAGATCCTGATCAGGAGAACTCCATCACTGCCTTCCAGAGCAGGACTCTATTCCAGAGCTTTTCTCAGTGCCTGGAGATTATCCAGTAGCAGCTCAATGTTAGCAGAGATTCAAGACGTAATATCCCAAGAAATTTTTGGGTTTTTCTAACCTGTGCAGCAGCTCTGTGCTTTGGCTTTAGTTGTTGCAGACTTTTTTTTAGATGAGCCTGGTAATGAAACACTTCTAAAATTTGAGAGATTTCTTTGCCTAGAGAAGGATATCAGTGTGTGAAATGCCTTTATTTTTATTTACTCCCTCAGGCAGTAAAGTAGAATTGCAGCTCTATTTTTTTATCCTGATGGTTTCCATGCCACATCCTGGAAAATCTCTCTTAAGAGACAGAAGTGGGAAGAGAGATTTGGCATCCTAGAACAGTTTCTTTCCTTTTGCTGGTATTTAAGGAAACTTCAGGTGGCACAGTGATATGTGCTGGGCCCTGGTGTCACAGCAAAATTTCAGCTGTAATGTTACATATTTGCTCTGTGTTTTGGTGGGTGTTTTCTTACCCTGTAGATGTGGTTGTTGGTTTGTACTTGGATGCACCTGAAAATTGGACTCCCCCCTCTTTGAGATCCACTTTCCTGCAGCAAGAAGCAGCACAAGGTGTACATTGCCAGAGGCTCCTTGCACTGTGAGTAATTTTATTTCTGGTGGTAGAAGAAATCAGAGCATCAACTGCTTTTTCTGTGTGTGCATACAGTCATTTTTCTTTTGTTTTCCTAATTTTAGAGAAACACAGAATCGTGAGATGGCCTGGGTTGGGAGAGACTTTAAAGCTCATTCCAAACCCTGCCATGGGCAGGGACATCTTCCACTAGAGCAGGTTGCTCCAAGCCCCATCCAACCTGGAAATGAAAATCTACTTTATTTTAACAGAAAGACTGAGAGTGTGTGTTATAGCAAAATACCAGTGCTCCAACCTTTTACTTGTGGGATTCCAGGTTGTTAAAAAATTTCTGCTAAAGACTGAGTTGTTAGGTGCAGTAATATTGTATTTCTTCCTTTCCGATCTTATTTATAACAAAATGAAGTTATGCTTAAATACTTTCAGTGAAAGGGAATATGAACTTTCTTTGTAAGTCAGGAATACTGAAGATTTTTATTTTTATGTGGAAACTAAAGTCTTACTAGCCAAAATTGCTACTGCATTCTATAGACTTCAGTAGAGAGCTAATTTATGTTCTCATCATTCCATATCTTTAATCACTGAGAACACAGATTTTCCTTTATACTTTTTTTAATCTTTTTGTCCTTTTGCAACAGCTGAAATTATTTTTACCCTTCCCAATTTTGTGTTCAACCCTCCTTTACACTCTTCCTCTCTTCTGTTAGCTGTATTCCATGTTGTCTGCTTCCTGAACTGCTGTGATGCTCCTGTGTTCTTCCTGCTGTATGAACTCCTAATACACTGAAACAATGGGGAGGCAATGATAGGCTAAAAGACATTAATTATATTTAGTGATTTCCAGATAAGAGCTGCTGAAATTGCACCAGTGAAAGTTGCAAAAACAGAGAATTGTTGCTGCTTGGTGTGATGTCACTGCTGATGACAAAATAAGTGCTGGAGTCAAGGCTTATTTTCAATCAGGAAATACTTCAGTAGTTGTGTTGTGGCTTTTCCTGGCTCCAGTGGGTTGCACTGTACACAGATCTTGTGAAATCTGCAAAGCAGAGAGGGGTGGTGCTCTCTGTAAATACCAGACAAACACTTGGTGCTGGATTTGGTGAAAGTCAGAGAATCCCTTTCATATATACATATATGTATGTATGTATGTATATATATGTATGTATGTATATATATATGTATATGCCAGTTCTCACACAGAAGGCTGTAACCTAATCTGGCACTCCAAAAATAGTAAGCTTTTGTAAAAGTGCTGTATTTTACATTTAGTTCTGCATGCTGGACTGTGATTTTGTGGGAGGATTAGCCAGGTCTGAAAGTAATTTAGCAATCTTCTGGGAATTCTACCTCTAGAACATGCAGGAGTTGGGATCCTTGAGTCAGTCTAATGCCAGGTACATAACATATGCATTCCTGCCTTGGGTATCTGATCCTAACATCAGCTCCAGAGTTTCCTGAGCATGGCTGATTCTTTTTTCTTAATTCAGTTTCTAGTTATCATATTTACCAATTTGCTGCTTCCTTGTGTTTTGGTTTTTTGGGGTTTTTTTAGTGAGCCTGAAAAATGTAGAGGTTAACATTGTCTAAAAATCTCTTTCTAGATGGAACCAGTTAGGATTTTGACTAACAGGTTTTTGTTCTTAATTCAGTGCCATGTAAATTCAAGGTAACCAGGGAAACCAAGAGCTTGCTATCCTTATATACTTTGCAGAGTGCTTTCTGGAAATAGTGTTCTCCAATCTGTCATGATCAGTATTCTTTGAGAACACAATAAATGAAAATAACACAGGTAAGAAGCAAGAAGACAGAATCATCTTATTGTGCAAGTAATCATGCAGTGCTCAAAACTTATCATTTTGTTACAGATTTACTGGGGGCACTGGAAAATTACTAGATTGAAAAAAACCCTGCTGAATGCATGGTGAAACAGGGTGTGTCACAAATTCAGCCTTTTTGAGCAGTAGCACATGTACCTGGAGAGATGCAAATAAAAATGCTCTTTGTTAGGAAGCAGCTTTATCCCTAAATTTAGGTGCAGTAACAAACAAGCACTCTGTTTGTTTCTGTGCGTTTCCTCACATGTGTTGTTGCAGGCTTTGCACATGAGAGCCAAGAGGGGCAGATGCTTCACTTTTTTCCTGGTACATGGAGTAGAGCAGATCCTCCTTCCTTTCCCTCCTGAATTCAGTGTGGCAGAAACTAGGGGCAGGTGTGGCCATGTGGGGTCAGGATAAGGAGGGCATGATGGATAATAAATACCCAAAGCAGGGACCCCGTACAGAGTGGTGCTGCTGACTGTACATCTCTGTGATGCTTTGTGGTCCCTGGGTGAATAGAAGTGTGTTCTCAATGCAGGCAGATTTGTGCATGTAATAAAGTGAAAGCACTTGCTGTGTCAGAAACATAGACACAAAGTGCAGTCATGCTTAGATATTGGTCTAAATTCAGATTCTACCTAACCAGTAATGCCAAACCAGTAGTAACTTTGATTTTTTTGAGGGTGTGGTGTGTGATTAACAAACAAAATATTACCTAATTATAATTAATATTTTTAATATTACCTAATTGTAAATAATAATTAATAATACCTAATTTTAGAAACTAGCTTTTTGTTTAATATATTATTCCTGAGCAGCCAGAAAAAAGCCAGAGCAGGATTTTTTCATGGTGGACTTCAGGAATGGCCTTCACCATGCAGGCAGTGGTGCTTCCAGAACAGTGGCAAACCCACTTCTGGGATCTGACATTTAGATTTCCATCTCTCTGCTATTAACAGATATGTGCTGTACTGTCTCTAAAATTAATTGTGAATCCTACGAAGATATGTAGAAAATGTTTCAAAACAAATTAAAAATTAACGACAAACGAGTTGGATTTTTCATTTGTGGTTTGTATTCTTTCACCTCCAGAAAACTAGAAGCCATCAAAGAAAGCAAGCATTAGATTCTAATTTGGAGTGACTTATTGAAGGAAAATAATAACTAAAAAGCTCTAATGATATTTTTTGACAGCTCCCTAATTCTTACATGTTGCTAGTAAAAGCTGCATCAAGCTGGCTGAGAGCCCTGGCTCTCACCTAAGTCAAAGAAACGCATGGCCTGTGATCATTTAGAAGAAGTGATACTTTTAAAAACACAGCTGGAGGTGTTTTTTGGTTGTTTTCTTGGGGTTTTTTTTGTTCTTCCAGCATGTGGTAGAATCACAGCTGCTGGTTCTGCCATTCATACTCTATTGCATCCACTGCCCAACAGCAATGAAGAGTAAGTAGGCAAAAATAGTGAGTCTTACTCATATTGCCTTTGAAAAGAAAATCCAATACAGGCCAGAGATTAAGTTCATTGTTTGTGTCTGCATGTGCCAATCAATGTCTTAGGTATACCAAAATGAGGGGTTTGTTCTTTCACTTTAAATTGCCTTCACTTGTTAAAAAATAAGGGGTTAAAAAGGGTCTGTGAAGTTAATTTCCCATGTGGAATTGCTGTAAATTATGACAGCAGTAAGTGGGAAACATGGGTTTTCATTAATCTAATATTAATGAAAGGCCACCTTCTCTGAGTCTTGCTACCTTTGTTCATGTTTAATAGATGTGTTTGCACTATTTGAAGTCTTCATTTGCATCTGAAGATGCAAAGGGGGAGCACCCTTCAGTAGTGTGTAATGATCTTTTCTTTTGACCAACAAAACAGGGACCAAAGAAAGAATCTGAGAACTGAAATCACACCCGTCCTGTCAGAAAGATACAAGTTGCTTAATTAACTGCTGAAGAGATTCCTGTTCATGGGAATTCCAGTCAGATCTGCTGAGCTGAGTTGGGCAGGACAGTATAACCCCAGATACAGGCACAACCACCCTTAAAAGTGAGCTCCAAACTCTTTTTCCAGAGTGGAAAAAGTCAGGAATGTGGCTGCACATCTGAATCTATTTTATTACCTGTATTTAGGATTGGGCAACAGAGCTGGGAAGGAGCTGGAGCCCCAGGAGGGGCTGAGGGAGCTGGAAAGGGGCTCAGCCTGGAGCAAAGGAGGCTCAGGGGGGCCCTTCTGGCTCTGCACAACTCCCTGGCAGGAGGGGACAGCCGGGGGTCGGGCTGTGCTGCCAGGAACAGGGACAGGAGCAGAGGGAACGGCCTCAGGCTGGGCCAGGGCAGGCTCAGGGTGGACACCAGCAGGGATTTCCCCATGGAAAGGGTGCTCAGGCCTTGGCAGGGGCTGCCCAGGGAGCTTTGGAGTGCCCATCCCTGCAGGTGTCCCAGGAAGGGCTGGAGGTGGCACTCAGGGCTCTGGGCTGGGGACAAGGTGGGCATTGGGCACAGCTGGGACTCCATGGAGGGATTTTTCCACCGTCATTGGCTCTCTGACCTGAGGTACATTTTACATACAGAACAAACAAAGCAACAATTTTATGTACTAGATAGTAAATAGGTAGAATAGTCACTTTATTAGCACTGTTCTATAGGAGCATTGATTGCTTTTTCACCCCATATAGATCTGAAACAATTACAAAGCAGATCAGAAATCTACTTGGGCATTTTTAAAGCACACGAAATGAAAAAAACACAGCTTCTTGAAATCCTTTCCCACCCAGTTTCTGTGATTCTGTTGTTGTGGCCAACATCCACACAGTACTGTGCTGCTGTTAGTGTAATTAGAGCATTTAGGTTTATTAGTGCATTACCTAAATGCCAATTAACATCTTGTAGCATATGAAGGGTAGTTTAGATGCCAGTAGTTTCTTCTTGAAGAAGAAACTTTTTAATGAATGTTAAAAAGTTTCAATAATTAAAACTTTTTAATAATTTTCTTGTGCTGTGTCTCTGCAGGTGCTCTAAATGACCTGTTGGTAAGAAGTGGGTGCATTAATCTACAGTGGGTTTAGATTGTCATATGGGACTTAAAACTAGGGGCATAGAAATGTGACAGTCTATATCCCACAGGATGCTGCAGTTAGAGGAGGAGGTTGATATTCCTTTAGGGAAGGTGTTCCATATTTATTTCAAAGCTGCAGGCAGAAATTATGTATTTTCTTTACAGTTACTCATCCCATCATAAGTGGTATCTCCATTTTTAAAGTGTTGGTAAAAGATAAAATCTTGACCTTTTAAACGAGACTTCTTAGTCAGCTTAGTGAATTTATTTTCACAGTTTGGTGTATCAGAAATAAGTGATGGCAGTATTCTTTGCAAAAACAAACAAAATGAGAGCTTTGCGACAGTTTCCCATGTTTTTCCAAGGTATATTGACTTGACACAAACCAGCCTCCACACATACTTGTCACACAGGAAAATGCCACATCATTACTGCATTTTACTCCCCAAGCTGTACTTCCCATTTTGTAGTGTAATATTCTGGCATTTCAATCTATATTTTAAATAAAAAGAAGTAACATAAATACACATATCAAATATTAAATCTTTCTTATGTAAATTTCTGTTAAAGTATGAATTTTTTAGATAGGTTTGGGACTTCTTGCACTTGTTTGCCATTGGATTTTGAGAATTAATAATGCTAATTTTGAGGTAAGACAGGATGTGTTATGTAAAAAACCTTGTCTAAATGATAACACTAAAAGAAATATAATGCTAAACACAAGCCTATAATTTGTTTAATAAATCACATTCATAGCAATTTTACAAATCATCCTTCCTGTAGGGAAGAAATCAGCTATGCCCTTTTTAGATGGCATGTTAAAATGCGTCTATTTTTTTAGCCAAACCACCAAATTTTTTGCATTGCACCCCTTCAGATTGCCATTCCTGGGACAAGCTGGAGTATAAAGAACACAATTTTACAGGTTTGATGAAGAAAATATGCTTCAGTGCCCAAAAGAAAAGCTCCCTGACAGGGGCCCTAGCTTTTCCTTGATGGAGAGGGTTATGCTNCTGTGAGTTCCAATAAAACATCCAGCTAAATTTGATCTCTCCACTTAAAAGAGGGAGTAGGGGAGGAAGGAAAAAGAAAACTACGGAAACCATCAAACATCAGACAAGCAAACCAGCCACGTTCTTTCTGTAGGCAAAGGAAAACAACCATTTTCATTGGATTCTACACCTGTACCATCCTGCCTTGGAGAAGAACCATAAAACTGCAGCTGGATCTTATGTATTTTTTCTTTATGCAGCAGGTAAACATACTCATATTCACTTGAAAAATGAACCAACAACTTTCTGTAGCTGTTAACTGTGCATTCCTTGAAGACATCCTCAGCTTTGCCCTTTTCAGCTGGGTAATTTGCACTGAGTTAAACTCTCCTGTGGATTCCCCTGGTCTGTGGTTTGTCACAGCAGACCACTGTGCTTCCTTTAGAGCCATTTCACTACCCTAATTAAATTTGTGGGTAGGCTTATTTAGCTGTTATTTGCTTCATAGAATCAAACGTTTGAGAGTTTGGTGTCTGCTCATGAGTGCACGAAAAGTAACTGCTTGAATTAAACAAAAAAATGAAGTTTGTTCTGTGGTTTGAAGTGCAAACATGATTACCAACTTCACCAGTCACTACTCATTTTAATAGAGTGGTGTAACTGCTACAGTAAGTGCTTAACTCTAAATGGCACATTTTTAGAAAGGAGACCTGTTCAGTGGGAGTTCTTTGTGTTTCAGAGTAAAGGTTGAAAATTTCTTTAAAAATGTAGACTGAAGTAAAAGTTATCATTTTTTTTTGCTTGAAGTTGATTTTTGCTTTGAATGGAAATGTCTCAACTGTTCTCTTAAAAACTCTCTGAAAACTGTCTCACTCATGTTTTGGGGTGGTTTTCTCAGCCCTTGGTGTTTCATTTCAGAAAAATAAGCAGTTTTTTTGTTATACTAACTCTATTTTAATACCTATCTAAAATTTTCATAAGAAGCATTTCAACAATCCTTGTTGTCTTAAAATACTTACAAACTGATTATTCGAGAGACATTTCCCAGATTTGGCTTGAGGCTCAGTGGTTTGCATTCAGGTGATTGTTGGCACTGTGAGCAACTTGAAGTTGGAATTAGTGAAAGTTGCAAAAACAGATAAATCCATATTCTTATGGAGTAGAGAAACCATTCTAATGTTCATTTGGTTTAAGAGATGGAAAGAAACAGGCTGTGCAGTTACTGAAAAGAGCTGTTTATTCATAAAGTTATGATCCTAGGAGCTCACTGAAGCCCATCTAGTATTTATCCATCTCTAGTATGAGATTTATCTGTTTCTTGCAATTGAGTTTTAAGTGCTAATACTGTGTTTGTGATAATATTGTGCAGAGAACTGGAATTTGGATTAATGGTGAGGACAGTCCTTAGCAGGACTGCAGACTGAAGCAAAGCTGTGGAAAGCTGGAAGAATGGCTCTAAGGATGGCAAAGCACTCGAGGAGGCTGAATAAAATGATTGCTGTGTTCCAGACAGGTTGCTTAGTTTGGCATCTAACATTTTCTCAGAGACAAATAAGTTCTATAATAGCCACTTCAAGAGATGGAGCACAGCATGCAGATTAAGACATGTTTAAACACCGAATTTAAATATGCAAATCACAGGCTGAACGTAAGCTGCTGTTTCTACTTTCGTGTGGGCTTGTTTAGCTTAAAAACACACAATAGACTGTGATGAATCAGTGCAGCCAAGGGTGGAGTGATGCACTCTGTTCCTGCAAGATGGGGGTCCCTGGAAGTACATTGGGATAAGGATCTCTGGTTAGTAGGGGCACAGGGCCTTGAGAAAGGGTCCTGCTTGTTTCCCTTTTTTCAAATAATTTAGCAAGCCATGCGAAGTCAGAATCCCTGCTCCACTGCCCCAGCCCCAGATTTTGGCCTAAAGCTTGTTTTGTGCTCCTAATGTCAGGATTTTATCAGAATTTTCACGTTCAATAGAGGTATTTTAGCAATAGAAATGGATCAATAACTGTTTTAATTTTAGTAAAGGGATATTTTCTGATGAACAATTCTATTCTATTGAATTTCTATTGAAATTACTGGTACCCTAAGTGCAAAGACCTCTGCATCAATTGAATCTCCTTCAAGATTTCCTTGAAGGGGAGATTCTTTCCCCTTGTAATGAAAACAGTGCCTTGGGATGACCAAAGGGACTATTTGGTCTCAAAAAGAGCTTTTGCAAAACAGTTCCTTTCACTTTGCAGTGCAGAGCCATGATCTGCATAAGCAACAAGAGTAAAAATCTTCTAGGAATTGAAGCAGCACTGCAGGCATTGGCTAAATATTTTTAGCCAATAAGAATAAAATAGACAAGTAAAACCCAATACTTCTGTGTAAACTTAGTGCTGTTTATAAATCCAGAGTTTTGCTGTAACCAGATGTTTAATTTACCATGTCAGGTCTTGACATTTTTCTGATAAGTATGAAAGATAAATCTATCACATTTTTTCTTTTTAACTGCAATTGCATTTTCAGCATAGCATGCACAGAAATAATAGATTGCTTAGCAAAGTAAACAGACGAAAATGGTGTTTAGAATTTCTGTGTAAGCAGTAATTAGGGAACTGCTTGTCAGTTTTAGAGCATTGTGAAATATTATGGCATATTGTGACTTTATTTTTACAGAATCTGTTACATACCTGTCACGTTAACTCAACTAGAAAGCATTCTTTATGACAATTCATATAATATCATAAAGGCAGCCAGTCATGTTTGTAACCAAATCATTGCATGTCTCAATGTTGAAATTAAATTGGAAGGGAAAAAGAGAGTGCAAGAAGATTAAGCTCAGTATAAAACACATTTTAAATGATGTAGATTTTAGTTTGCCATTCCTCTTGCAATCAAAAAATCCTTAAGATGTGAACTTTCTTAATTAGACATATCTACATGAATTAATGTTTTGTCTAGTGTTGACAAAAGGCATCACATGAACCAGAACAAAGTACCCAGAACTGATGAAAAAATGTAAAACTTTTATTGTTCATTTCTTACAGGGCAAGATGGATTTTTACATTTATTCAGTGACTCTAACTGTGTTAATTCTTTGTTGATCCACATTTACTGTTGACCAAAGTGGACTCATGGCTGTTCCCTCATAACAAGATGTAAGGTTTTTATCTAACTAGGTATATTTATTTTTTTTCCTAAGCAATTGGATGGACCCCTGCAAGTTGTGTGCCATTGGAAATGATCTAAGGTTTGAAACTTGATCTTTACTTGTTGTCCTTGTGAACTGCAGGCTACACAAATGAGACAGAATGATCCTTTATTTCTTAGTTTGGTCATTTAGGTTTTGGTTGTTTTGGGGTTTTTTTAAGCTTTCTCACGCACTGTTTAGATGGAATCCAGTTTGTGTGATTGGTGTCTCAAGCCTGTTTCTTGATAATAAATATGATTAGGTCTTATCTGTGCCTCTTATTTGTTTTGTTTCTGTCATTTACAGTTGTTTTTACCAGTCTGTTCATTGCTCAAACAGCACCAGGTGTCAGTTCAAGCAGTTTTAATTGGGCATATCTGTGTCATCTGATCTCCTAGGGCAGGGATCATAAAAAGGTTTACAACATTTCTGTGAAGGGGATGTTTTGGGAAAGTGGGCTTGCAATCTCTGCAGCTACTTTAAATAAGTTATTTGACTTAGTTGTGTCCTCACAATGTGCTGGAGTTCAATTACCTGGAGTTACACACACCTGGTGCTGCTGGGCAACCTTATCACAGTTTCTGGATGGTTCTTTCCCTCTGTACAGCAGTTATAATGAATACTCTGTAGTGAAGCTTCCCTCT
>VYZP01065546.1:421-14373 GCA_013400635.1 Hypocryptadius cinnamomeus | reverse complement strand
AATTGGGGCTTTTAATTTCCTGTAAGAAAAGTGGGAGTGGATTTTTTTAAAAATTGTTTTGTGTAAATAGTAAAGTGCTACAGAATATAATTAAATGTCTCTGCTGGCCTGTCTTACTTAAGGCGATAGCTTCCCTATTTGTTTTTGGTGTTGTGGACAGAAGTAGATATTTTGCAGGCTGCAAGGGGATTGTGTCAAACTTTCTCTCAGGATTCTTTCAGCTAAAGCTCTTTACTAAGAAATTCTAGCAATGATTTTAGTAGGAAAAAAATTCTATTTATAGCTCAGCTCTCTCTACTCATGTGTGTTGGTGGTTTTTTTTGTTGTTAAGTTCCTAGAGAGCTCTAGGAATGAAGGGAAAGTACATCTACCAAAGTCTTCCTTAAACAGACTTTTTGTCTTCTGCTTATTCTGCAAAGAACACATTACCTGTTTTTAGGCACTCTTCTCCTAATAGGCATAAGCAGCTTCCTGCTATAAACTCGTGACCTCCTCACTCTGTTTCATGGAGAATGGGGCTGGTAATCAGGATTTTCCAGAGTGTACCTTGTATTGTAGAATTGATCCTCCTCTTCTCTGTATTTAGTTAATTCTTAGAAATGGTGTCATTTGCTTAGCAAAAGAAAATTTCTGTGGAAGAGAGATGGTAATAAATGTTTGATTTAATCACTTTCTGATCTCCCAGTGAAATGTCTGTGCTTTTCTCTTTTCTTTTCTTTTCTTTTCTTTTCTTTTCTTTTCTTTTCTTTTCTTTTCGAGAGGGCAAATAAATTTTAATCTGATTTAAAACAGAATTTGATTCTTTAGATATGCCCTTGTCTGTGGCACCCTAACTGAACATTGGAAGACTTGTTCATTATAAAAGGAAGTGAGAGAGTAATTAATGTCTCTCCCTTTAATGGTTTTTATATAATGACTTGTGAAGCGTTCAAATTCTTTCCGTTCTCTTGGCTGAGTTAGAACTTTCTTTCAGTAGAAATTTGGGCTCTGAAGGATAGTAGGGTATTTGACAAACTACAGAGTGTGGATATGCGAAAGTAAAATGAAAGATGGAATAGAAAAGTTTTAAATTTTGCCATTTGGTAACCAAGAGAACTGTCCTTTGGAATGAAACCTTTGATAGTATCACTGAGCCACAGAAAAAAAATGAAAAGTGTATTAATGATATATGTTTGTGATAAGGGTGATGTCTTAGAGCTTAATTTTGTTTAGCAATATTGTGCATTTTCTTCCTTTCCTTAAACACTTGACCCCCTTGTGCAGATGGCTTAATCAGCAAAATTTAAGTACTGTAATCTATTGGGCAGACTTTATTCAAATTTCTCAGGTCTTTTAGAAGAAAATTATTTGGTTTTCTGAGCAAAGAGGTCAGGAAGATCTGCTTCGTGAGAACAGAAAGTTCTTTTGGTACTTAACGTGATCCAGGGTACAGGCTTTAGACTTCTTTAGATCTCAGTCACATGTGTTAAATTGGTTATACATGACGTACATACGTGAAACTTTTGTCAATAAACTAAAGCACAACTTTCCAAAGATGTACCCTACTCTGGCAAAATTGCAGGACCAGGCATTAAGTGCAAAGTAGCACTACTTCTAATTTTGACTTTCAAGTAACTACTCAAACTATCATTCATTTTAAAATCTTGCTGTGTTGTGGCTTGGCTTGTCATCTGCCAATAGGAGAAGACTCCAAGGAAAATGGTTTAAATCACAGGTGAGATACCAAATTTTGTTGATGTAATGCAATAAGTGTCTGGCTCTTAACAATCAACTGTACGTAATAGGTGAAGAGGATCATGCCAGCTCTTCAGTTCCTTCTTGTAGTGCTTAAAATCCTTAAAATCTTTTGCAGTCTCTGCAGGCACAGCTTATACCTTGTGTTCTCAGGCAAATATGTAGAATGATACACCCTATAGTGTATTTTGCTTATACGTACTGTTGACATTTCAAAATTTAATTGAAAAATCTGTTCAGATACCTGCTGATACTGGTTATTGTGAGAGCCCATTTTTCAGTTATGACCTTCAGATTCTTAGAATCTGAATGTAGCCCATATTGCTTTTTTAAAAGTCACATTTCCATTTATATTTTTCCGAAGCAAAGTTTCCCAGCCACTTTTACAACCATGCAAGACTAACTTCTTGTCTTGTAATGAGCATGTCATGAGAGATTGTGAAAAAGTTTTAGAACATGTTGCTTTTCTGTACCCATGGGCACTGTATTTTTCTGTATGTTAGTAAGAAAAATAATTTGACCATTATTCTTTGTCTCTTTCTTTACCCCTCTTTTTAACAACAAGGATGTTGTTTTCTCCTTGGTCTTCCTGAGAAGTATTTCTCTGACTTTTCAAGGTTATTGCTGATGTTCTGTTATGAATTGTGTCATATTGCAAGCAAACATGAAGAACTGATGTCTTTTGCCACTTATTTTTGGGAAGGTGAGTGAAGGGGTTTGGAGTCTTCTGCAACCACTGCTTGGCAGCTTTAATTTTCCCTTCTCTCCCTTCTCCAGCATGAGAAATCTTAATCTCCCTGAAGCAAAATAAGGTCTACAGGGTTGGGTCTTTTTTTTTTCCTTCACTGCAGTTTTTTTATCATGTATTAATTTTATTTTAATGACTTTCTGCAAATAGGAAAAAAAAATCAGTGGAAAAGCTTTCCACTTGAAGCAGGGTCTTGGTTAGAATTAGATTAAATGATGAAATGATCGTTGTTTAATGGCCAAACAATTTCAGGAATAAATGTCATGCTGCAAAAAATAACCTCTTTAGTGTCCTTTGGTTATGTTAAGGTTATAAGCTCATTTGCCTATGTCTCTGTAGTCTGCAAGTCAGTGTCAGTAGAGATAGCAAGTACAGGCTGTAATTACTGGTTCGTGGCAGGATGTTGAGTGTGAAAATAACTGGGTGTCATTGAAGAGGTTAGATTAACTGTTAGAGCTGACAAGATATAATTGCTTATGAACCACTTTCTTTAACAATGAACATTGTGTTACTTGAGGCTGTTTCTTCTTAGAATAGTGTCTGTGTCTGGCTGTGGAACTGGTTTTAATTAGAGCTTGAAACAGCTGAGAATTAAGTGCTCATTTATTTTTAGCCAGGATAAATATTAACTAAAAGAGATTTTTCCTCAGAATAATATGAATAAAGGGCAATGTCAGACAAATATTTGAAAAGGGAGATACTGGTAGCTTAATTGAGTTTGAAACAAAAGACTTCAAGCTCATAGTGTGTATATATATATAGAATGTCTTAATTGATTTCACCTTGATAGTGCTGACCACAGAAATGATCTCAGTTCAACATGATTTTCTTGATTGCATCAGTGTGTGGACTCTCAATAGGCCTTTTCACTTGTCTACTCTTGCATGGCAAGCTGGAGTTGTTAGTAGTAAAGTTTAAGCCTCACTTTGTCATAGCTGCCTTACTAGGTGCAGATTTGGGAATGAAGGTTTGTTACATCAGGGATGCTGGTGGATGCTAAAAAAGTTTTGAAATTTAAAAGTTTTGACAAATGACATATACAAAGAGGCCCCAGTTAATTTCTTGTACTGTTCTGGACTAGATTTTATGTTTAACTAGTATGCCTGTTTCTTCTTTGTTTTTCCCTTTTGTGGATCAGTAGTCAGCTTGCTGCACTTCATAGGAGCTTGATTTCTTCTGAGGCATCAGTCACTGTGATGGCTCTCTTTGGGCATCCAGTATCCATGATGGCTTTGTGCCCATTTTGTGCTAGTGTCTTTGTGTCAAAACTTGTGCAAAATGGGAAAGAAGCCTTGAAAGAATGTAAAAGCCCTTCCCATATTAAGAGTAGTGACCAGCAATGGCTCACAACACAGAATTGATCCCAGTCTAGCTGGGTGCTATGTGAATTGTTCTGGAAGGTTGTAATGCCTTTTTCATAGACCTGGGATGACTATGCCTGGTCTACAACATGAAAGCTTCACCACATAACCACATCCTATTTTGTATTCAGCATTAATGTGGTGGATGTACAATGCTTGAAACATTTCATGTGACAGACTAGAGTATGTAAGAAAGGTGGTAATGTCCAGGTCCATGGTCCATGGACCTGGACATTACCACCTTGGTAATGTCCAAATGCAAATAGGCCAATGGTCCATGGTCCAAATGCAAATAAGCCTTGTGTTTTGATTAAAATGTAGTATGGAAAGAAGTTTTGTCACTCCTTGAGTTGATAGATATTTATATGATATTTTACAGATTGGTCAGCTAATGGTAAACATTCTTATGTCGTTTGCATTAATGTTTTATTCTACGGAATCCATTTATTCATTATCCATTTATAAGTAGCTCAGCTTTCTACTTGAATTTGAAGAAAATTTGTCAATGCTTTTAAGAGGAAAACATCAGTTTTGGACTTACCTCTCTTTTCCTCGGTCTTTGAAACAACCAGTGAATGCAGAAACATTTTGCAAAAATGGAATGGGTTTTCAAATGCAATCATTTTACCTCTTCTTTCTCACTCTGATTGGTCTCTTCATCTCTCTCTATGTAGTCTGTACCTTCCATGGTTATATGTCAAGTTAGTTAGGTCTTGAACCAGTTTTAGCAGAATTGTATAGCCACAGAGTGATTTGGTTTGAATTGAAAGGGACATTCTAAAGATCACCTAGTTCCAATCCCCGTGCAAAATGCAGGGACACCTCTCACTGGAGCAGGTTACTCAAAGTCCCATCCAACCTGACCTCAAGTGCTTAGAGGGATGGGGCATCCACAGCTCCTCTGGGAAACCTGTGGCAATGTCTCATCACCCTCATTGTAAAAAATACCTTCTTTATTTCTAATCTAAATCTACCCTTTTGTAATTTTAAATCATTATCCCATGTCCCATAATTTTTTTTCAATACAACTTCAGTAAAGCTAAATCTGACCCCCATTTTTTTTAGCTTTTGGGCTCAAATTAAAAAAAAAAATTAAAAAATCACAAAAGTCTAAAGTCCCAAGGTCTGGACTTGTAGACAACTTGTACAGATTAATACAAAGCAGCATTTCAAAACAGTATGGTTGAACTTGAGCAATCCTGTGCTCAATTAAGTTCAAATTTGGTTCATTTCAGTATATTTTATCTTAGTAAAAATACTGGTCTGAACAGAATGTCTGCATTTTAAACTAGTACGCATCCTTGGCAAGATCTAAATTAGGGTTTACTTTGTGCTTTAAATGAAACTTCACCTTTTAAAAATTTCAATCTGTGCTCAAGATATCATAGGTTGTCTGGTAGAGGAAGAACCTAGAGTGGGTAAAAAGCCATCAGGGCGGAACAGTTGCCAGAAGTCTCCTCAGTGCTGATTTTAACTGGGCTGTTGAGAGATTTGGGCAGTCAGAACCAGAGCAGCAGGGGACTGGCAGAGAACTTGCAGTTCATCAGTGGGTGCTGCTTTGGAGTTCTACTCTCAGTGAGTAGGTAGTCCTGAAAATGTGAGATGATTTTCTCAGATACAAGAAAGAAACACTTTCCCAGAAACCTGTTTGTACCATAGAAATACAGGAGCAGGCTGCCCATTAGTGCTTTAAGGCAGACAAGGAGCATGAAACTTTTCACCTTGACATGTCTAATTTGCTTTCCGTGTGCTTCTGATGAATAGCTGACCTGGTTAATGTTGATAAATGGAAATTCAGAGCTACTGTATTGAGGAAGTCTGCATTGTTATCAAAGGATACTTTTCTTTCCTGGTCACAAGCTGGAGTACCACACAGAAAGTTTAACTGTTAGGATATTAAAGCTAAGCTTTCCAATTCTGTTGGCACCATCAGCGTGTCTTTTCCTGGGAAGGAGTCTCAAGGTGAAATCTTTGAATGGTTTGTATTTCCTTTGTAGTGACAAAATTATGCTTCTGTAGCCTTTTGGTGAGGACACATGGGTGAGAGAAAGGTGCTGCAGCTCCGTTGAGGAGTTAGAATGGAATGTGCATTTGCAAAACTGAAAAGTGAACTAAGGTATTTGATGGCCACACTCTAATCTGCCTTTTCCTGTATGCATTCGGTTTTTTTTTCTTTTGTTCTGTTTTGTTATGATTTTTCTGGGAGCAAGGAATCCAAGCCTGTGAATATTGGGAAAGATGGGTAGCATAATGAGCTGTTTAATGAACATTTTGAGAGAGAAAGGGACTCTTTCTTAGGATCATTTGCCAGGAAACATCTTGCTTTGCTTGTGTGTGAAGCCTTGTTGGCAACACTGCCTACACTGGTGTGTGCGTTGTGCAATGTTAGAAAGCTTGATGTGAATTTACAGAGTTCCTCAGAACCACTCCAGCTTGGGGGCTTGCACAGGAGACAGTCCTTTAGGAAAAGAGTGCTCCAGTATAGGTCTTCCATGGGGTCACAAGTGTTGCCCGGAAACCTGCTCCACCATGGGCTCCTCTCTCCATGAGGCCACAGGTCCTGCCTGGAGCCTGAACCAGTGTGGGTTCTCACTGGATCACAGGGCATCCACCTGCTCTGGTGTGGGGTCCTCTGCGGGCTGCAGGTGGATCTGTGCTCCCGCTGGAACCCACATGGACTGCAGGGGCACAGCTGCCTCACCATGGGCTGCACCACAGGCTGCAGGGGAATCTCAGCTCCAGTGCCTGGGCCACCTCCTCCCTCTGCTTCTTCACTGACCTGGGTGTGTTTGTAGGGCTGTTTCCCCCACATTCTCAGTCCTCTCTTCTGGAGAGTTCTAGCTAATGTTGGGTTCATGGTGACCTAATACAGTGCATCAACTCTTTAGCTTTTATAATATGCAGGTAAAAAACTGGGCTGTCCAGCTAGTCAGAAAAATATCAAGCCTAATAGTTGGAGGAGTTGACAAATAACCAATCATTTCTTGAGGACAGGCAGACATAAATACTTGCTTTACTGAAGTTGTTGGTGAAGGTGTTTCTGTGCAAAAATACACTTTCAAAATCATTATAACAACATGTAAAAATACAAGTATTTAATAGTAAAAACCCTGCCAATTCAGATGACTGTATTATAGGTTAACTTGAGTGATTGCACTTTTGAAGTGTAGATAGCCCTTTAATTTAAGATGTAGGTACTACTAGGAACATCCCTAAATCAGATACTTGATTTGATGCTTTGCTTTGGATTAAAACTCTGAGATTCTGTCTGTCTGAGCTTTGTTCCATATATTACCTATGTTAGATTGTCTATCCTTGTTAAAATCTTAAATTTCTGTTTAGATTTGAGCAACTTTGCAGGTATTAATCTAAACAGTCTTAAACATTCTTTCTGGGGGTCCTGCAGCTAAAATTGTGCGCTTCATCTAAACAGTTCAGGTGAAAATTGTCTGCTTTGTGTAAAATTTTTTAAACATAAACAGAAAGGTTGTATATTTAGAAAGAAACTGTGTATTGTACTCTTGAAAGTCTCTGATTACAGTTATACTTTCTCCCTTGTGTGAAGCAAAGCAATGCTCCCACATGGATAGGCCATGTAGTAAATTAAGAAGCTGTTGTTGTATGTGCAGGCGCTGAACTGATTTCCAGAACACAGAAGTATAAAACAACTTTCTTAAATGATTTAGGAAGATGTATTAAAAACATGTAATAGGACAAGATACTATTTAACGCTGTGTTAAATTCATCATGCCATTCAGTCTTTTCACTTCTCATCTGGTGTGAATGCTCTTTAAAAAAAATAGATGGTTCCCTTCTAAACATTCAATAGACTGCAGTATATATTTATATTGCATAAAAATTATTTGAAGCTTCTGACAATAACATCTGCCTGTCTTAAATTCTGGATATTAGAATGTCTCCCATGGCTACTGTATCTGAATGAATCATCAAAATATCTAAATTTATCTTTTTCCTGTTCTATGAATAAGAAAGTATTTTTGCTATTTTTAACTCTGAAATGAAGGTATAAAAGAGAAGTGAGAAGTTACTTAAGGCAACCATCAAGAAGCCTATAGCAGATGGGACCTGAGCTCCTGTTCACAAGGAACTCGAAGGTTCCCGAATCACAAGTCATGCCTTTGCCACCCTGGTCTTTACAGGCTTCTTACACAATTTTGTAAAATTAATAATTTTTCAGTACTGTTTATACTCCATAAGAAGGCTGTAGTCATTAATTTACTTTCAGTTTTGACATAAAATTGGGCAGTGTATAAATGGTTTCCATCCACTTTTTGTTTCACGTTCCTCGTTTGTGAGGTGACATTATCAAAGAGCCACTGAAGCCTCTAAATTGACTCAAACACAGTTGTACATGTGAGCATTTGGAAGAGATGTGAGGTGTTATTTTTAGAACTATGGTGACAAAGGCAAGCTAAGAAAAACAGGTGCAGAATGTAGACATTATTTGCGGAGTCTCTTTTTGAATTTTTTTTTCCTTAAGACCAAATGCCTTAGAGTAACAACTTCTGACATTCTTATGTTCTTGCATCAGATCTGATTCTACTGAGAATAACTATTACATAAGTGTAAAAGAGCATTTTATTATCTACAACACAAGTGAAAGCCAAGATGCCACAGTCCTAAATGGTATCACTGACAGAAATGTTAATGAAATAAAAATATAACAGTAATTTTGTTTCCTAATTATTTATGATTGACATTTTGGCCTTGATTGCTTGTTGTTTAGAAGAAAGATTGAGAAACATATTTCAGAAGCTAGATATTATTTTAATTCTTAAGAGTTCATACATGTTAGCTGCTATTAAATATGCAGTGTACTAGGTCTATTGTCTCCATCTCTATTTAAAGAAAGAATGAAAAAAGAAGAGTTTTTTTGACATGCAATTACTTTTATGTTTCTTTATTTATCTAGTGTGTGAAACTTCCTTTTTGTTTGATTCTTTCAGACTACAAACAATTTAACAAACATGATTTGCCAAACACGATTTGCCAAAGAAAATCTGTTTGCAGCATTGTCTGAAACAGCTGTTCCTAACACAGAAAACCATATGATTTTAGTCTGTTGCATTGTTTTCTGTAACAAAAAACCCCAACATTCTGAGTTTAGGTCACAAGAAAGTAAGATGTGATAAGCTGTTCTGGACTAGTCTAAAGTACAGTAGGCAACAGATGCAGTAACACAGATGGCTAATTCTTCATGTGTGTCTGAGTTAACATGAGGTTCTGGAGTGCTCCCAGATTTGCATCTAAGTGGGGTGTGCAAAAATGGAGATTTTTCTGTTCATACACTTGAGCTGAGAATAGGAATGTGGGACGATGAGATAGGATGTTGTGAATAGCTGTGTATGTCCTGGAATAAAAAGGTACTTGAAAGGGAAGCTGAACTGTGAATTCTTTGGGAACCCAGCCATCCTTCTCCCATCAAAAACAAAGGAATTTTTGCTGTTGACTTGGAGAGGACCTTGAATAAAATCTGGGCATAACAGATTGCTGTGTCTGCCTTTGGGAGTGCTGTGTCAATGCAGAAAAGGAAGAAGCTGTGTTTCCAGTTAGGAGTTCCTGCTGGAAAAAAGAGGAATTTGGCAGCTATACTTAGAATTGCTTCCCTGTTCATGACAGTAGTATCCGGATGTATAATGCAGGGTGTCGTGCTTTTGTTGTGCCTTAAACAGATGTAATCCTCTCATTGGTATTAAACAGCTCAGTTACTTAGGGTGGCATCTATTTGGGATTGTCTGCAGCCTAGACATTAGAGTGTTAAACTGGTAAAAGGGGGTTATGGGTTTTTTTTTGTCACAGTTAATTTTAAATAAAGAAAAATTTCAGCACCCAAAGTACTTGTAGAGATTAAAAGAGACTTGAGGAGCATAAACTCATGTGCTAAAACCAGATTATTAATTGACGAATGAGTGTCAAATATAGCATTACACGTTCAAAACTAAGTTATTTTTGGGTACTGGTGGTTATTTTAAGGTAAGTGGCATGTTGACAGTGTAAGAACAATAGCGACAGGAAACTCAATGTACAGATGTAAAGCTGGTATGGTAATTCACAAGGTTTTGTGGTCTAAATGCATCTGTAAAACTTTATTTTTTATTTAATTCTGGAAGTAAAACTGTGGGGTTTGGTTTTTTTTTTTAATAGAATGCGTTCTGGGAAAGTGTCTGTTGACTTATGGAGTCAATGCTGATTTTTCAGAAGCCCTTTAGACATTGCTAAGTATTTTTTGCCGAGTGGTGCACCTTCAGCTTTGCTGTAGGCAGTTGCTTCATGACTAAACAGTTTCTAGTGAAGTTCCTCCCTTCAAAAGGGACATGCAGCTGAAGAGTGGAGTGCAATCATGGGTTTCTTGCATCATGGGACACGTTAATCTGTGACCTACTGGACCGTCAATGCTTCTCTATATCTCTCAATATAAGTGATTGTGATGGTACTTCTGTGCTTCCCTGGGGGTATGGTTCTGGGTTTTGTGCATGTTTATGCTGACAACACCTGCCAGATCCAACACTTCCGGGATATTTTGGGAATCCAAAGCCTGTTACAATGTGTGTATCTGGACCAGGCAATTGTGGCCCAATGTGGACACTTGTAGAATCAGAGCCTTAGCCTCCTATACAGTACTTTACTATTTGGAAGCTGAGGAGTCTGAAGAACCAGGTGGTGAGGGGTTTTATTCAGTCATGTTTTGGGACCTTAAATAGAACTTATTTTGTCCCAAGCCAGAAAAATCAGCTTCTTATTCCACCAGCTGAAATGTCTATGGAGGATATTTGTCAGCTATCAGGCTCATGCTCTGGTTTGGTTTTAGTTTTCTTGAGAGAAAATATTTCACTTTTTGGGTACTTTTTCACCCAAAGGCACAGTGTCTGTAAGAAAGGTTGCTTCTCTGTGTCCCCCTTCATGCTTGGTGGACATGAGGAGAGTGGAGGGGAGACACTTCTTAAAACTTGTGTTGGACAATGTGTTTTAATGAACATAGATTTTAGAAGTGTTTGGTAAACAGGATAAGAGGATTTGAAAGCTACTAGGATGTGCTCCTTATTTGTCTTCGATGCTGATCGGTGTGGTTGTACTTTCAAAAGTGCAAAACCAGTACCTCCATCG
The DNA here is from genome assembly GCA_013400635.1 of Hypocryptadius cinnamomeus. Lineage (NCBI taxonomy): Eukaryota > Metazoa > Chordata > Aves > Passeriformes > Zosteropidae > Hypocryptadius > Hypocryptadius cinnamomeus. The sequence continues at coordinate 3,405 of VYZP01065546.1, read as the reverse complement.
GTTGTGGTACTTAGAGATATATTCAAGTAGCAGGTATACTTTCAATTACTGTAGAAGTTTATTCTTTTTACCTCTTTTGCTTCTGTAGAAGCATAAAGCATTGTAGAAAATGCAATAAACAAATAACTTTGGAACAAAGCCTCCAGTGTGGTTCCCTGATTTGTCAGGAAGCCCTTAATTTTGCTTTTCCCCATTAATTGCTTTTGTGCTGTGATGAACAATCAGACATCATTGGGATGGGTGGCAGTGCAAACATTTGTATCCTTCTGTATTATTTATTTTAATTTTGATAACATACTTGAGGCTTTTACTCATGTGCAGGGTGAAATCTTGTATAACATTCAGGTTCTCTTAGTTATATTTTCTGTGGTTTTACTACATGGAAAATTATTACAAGGATGTCTTGAAGCTATGTTCATAGTTGAAAGCCAGCAGTTTTACTCAAATGTTTCATATTTAGGAATGAGGTTTGTCTTATTGTGTGTTCTAGCCTTGGACTGTCAGTAGTGTGATTGTATGAACATTGCTTTTGCCTTAGGGCCTTTTTTTGAGAGGTTAATAATTTTCCTTCTTTCTTCTATGTCCCCATGTTTTTTAGTTGTTCACTTACCTTCCAGACCTATGATGAAATCCAGTATCATGCCTGTTGCTATTTTCCTCCCCCTTAGAGAGATTTATGCATGTAAGGTATGTAGCCTGTATACTGCTGCTAATACGTAGTTTCTAATGAACAAAAGCTAGCTTTTCTTATGATTATTTTTGACATTTTTCCCCATCTTTGATCTTTGCTGAACGGGATTTTGCTTCTTGCAAAATGCAGTGGCTATTCACTGAATTAGCGTTTCCAGATATGTCTGTATGGGACAACTAGAATTTCTGAAAGAAGTGTCCTTGGTGATGTGCCTGATTGTTAAGCTCTGTTTTGTTAAATATGACTTTTTTCTGTATATGTTTTTATTGAAGAAATTAGTGTCAAAAATTCAGCTCCTTTATTGCCGCTCTCATTTTTATTGAAAAATAAAAGGTCCATATTAAACACTGAATTTTTCCAATTGGTCCTGTTGTACCTTTTTTCATGCTTGGATTTTCTAGGACAGCATAAGAGGGACCAATAACTTCTCTGGTTTATCACTTGAGAATGGAAACCTTGGCACATCGGTGTAATCAGAAATGTGACTGCTTGAATCATAAGCATTAAATAGACTTGAGACATGCTTAGGGATTTGAGGGGGAGATAGATTTTTTTTTAAATTTTGCCTTTTTTCACTTTACCTTTGGCATTTTGCCTGTTTGACTCTTAGCAGAGTCAGAATTTTGCTAGGAAAATTCTAGGAAACCTCTCTATAACATTAATGGCAGATAGTTTTTGTTTTGGAGTATTTACACATGCTGTGCATTCTTTGGGAGCACAGTATTTATGATTCCCTTTACGGAGCCGCGTTCTGTTCGTGCTTACCCACACGTGCACCTTCGGTTAACGGGGCAGTGGGAGTGGCATGGCTGCAGAGAAGGAATGGTTTTTGTAAAGTGGAGAAGTGGAGGTTTTGGCAGCTGCCTTTGGTTCTTTCCTGTCAGCCTTCATCTTTAACCCTACGCTAGGCATGAACTCTGCTCTTTCTCCTAACTGTGCAGGGGGGTTCTTGCTCTCTGTATCCCGTGTTAATTGAATTTGTAAATGCGTATAAGCAAACACTTCCAGATCCTCTGTTGAAAAGCTTGCTGTTAAGCTTTAAGCATTACTAATGCAGCTGTTAAAATGCCAGCTGTCCATCAGCAGTGGGTGTTTTCATGGGAATGAAAAAATCCTGCTTCTAAGAGATGCACGGTAGACTCTTTGCCATTCGACTGTGGACAGAGTGGTGTTTTCTTGGTGATGTTTGCTCTTCTTGGGTAATGAAGTTTAAGGCTTCATCTTACTTCCGACTGATCACTTGAGGAAATATATGCATGAGACATGCACATTGTCCCCCTTGTGGAAATGTGACAGAGATTGGGAGTGGATATTTTATGTATACTAAATGATGTAGTACGACCTGTGCACTTCACTACTGATGTTTTGTTTTGTTTTGGGTTTTTTTTTGAGAAAGAAATTGCTCCACTTAAACTCAGAGCTTAACTAAATCCTCCCACAGCGGGTCACATTTTAGCCTTGGCCTCTGTTTCCTGTGACCATGATGCTTAGAGATGTAAGGTTGAGTTATTCCATCATCTTGACATAGCCCTGTGCTCCTGGCTATTATCCAGAAACCTTAAAGAAATATTTTTTCCCCTAAAAATAACAGCTTTTGATATTTTAATTTTTTTTTTTCCATGCAGAGATGTGATAGTACAATCTGGTTGAGGCCAGATTGCAACCTGAATAAATTAGGTTTGGTATAGCACTGCTTAGCCTCATTTTTCTTATGCTGTGAACTAATATTTTTTGTTGTATATGTCAGAGGTTAACTTACTAAACGCTCTTGAAAGTACTCCTTCTAACTTGGTGCTTTATGCCATGAAAGAAATTGGAATTTTACTTTTGATTGCAATTTTAATTGTGTTGAACATTTATAGCAGCTATTGAATGTGTTGGCTGGCCAATTAGAAGTGCTCTGAGGTGCCTGTTCTCTCTACAAAAGTTCACCTCCCACCACTGAACTGAGTAGGTTATGGAATCTTGCCAGTGAGAAATCTTAAGGGAAAAACACTGTGTTCAGAAAATGCTGGTGTATTCGGAATCCTAGGACTTGTTCTAAAAATAAACTTAATTGAAAAGATTTGTTTTCTTCTCTAATGTGGTTTACATCACTGTTTTATTAATATTTAAATAACAGAATGTCGTAACCCGGAGTACAGAAATACTTCTGTACAGAGCTCCCACCAGAATCTTGGAAACCTTACACGAAGCATTATGATGTTTATTTTGCCACTGGCAATTTTCTTGGTTTAATGTTGCAGTACAAAGAAAGATGAAACTCTGGGCTTTCTCCAGATGAAAACCAGAT
>VYZP01065545.1:45339-96409 GCA_013400635.1 Hypocryptadius cinnamomeus | reverse complement strand
ATCCCAAAGCAAAGAGCTTCTGCTCTAAAACCTTTATCTTGTTTTATATATATCATTATATTTTAAAACTTATAAAAAAAATTTTTCTACCATGTGATACTTTTGTTCAAACTACACACTTATAATCCCAGTTCTATCAATCAGTTTTGGAAGCCTTCTCCACAGCCTCAGGTCAAATGCAGTGTTCTCTTGGGGGTCAGTGCCTGTCAGCACAGAAAGTCTAAAATTCTCAGCNGCACAGAAAGTCTAAAATTCTCAGCAGCCAGGGCTCCAGCAGGTTTGGGTGTGGCTGTTGAATGGCTGTGTGCTTGCCTTTAGCAGGTTCCACAGGGGAGGACAGAGCCCCTCAGCTGCTTCTCCAGCTTTTTTACATCCACCCTTCCTGCTCAGGCTCCCCCCTTCCGCCTGAAGCTGTCCTTTGTCTTGCAGAAAAGCCCTTCAGCTGGCAGGAGATCTCTCCAGGCATTCTGAGGATTGTCATCACTCTGTGTTCCAGCCAGGCAGCTTTTGGCCATTGTTAGCTGGATCCACAGTTCAGCTCGTTTTCATCTTCATCCAAAACAGGGAATTAAATCCAGAAGTGCAGCTCCTCCATCAACATCCCTGTGCTGTGGTAGGACCACGCTGCCAGGTGCTCTGCTTTGTGCTCAGAGAGGGACTCTATTGTTCCACTGAGCTTGAAGCAAAGGCACAGAGAGAAGCCAGATTACTTGGGAGAGCTGAAAATTCAGCTTTGGTTTCCTAAGCCTCAATCCAGTCTTTGATCCATCAGGCTATGCTGCCTGGTAGTTTGAAATTGCTCACTTCCACCAGGGCTGAATGTGCCCCCCTGCTCTAAAATGTGAGGCTATTGATGTCTGACTCCAAACTTTCAGTGCCTCAGGCCTCTCCTGAGGGTGCCTCTATTCCAGCAGCCCAGAGCCACTGGTTTGTATTTTTTTCTGCACATATTTATTACCAGTCAGAGGAATCCACTCTGCTATCAGCTTCATGCTTCAAGGACAAACATCCTAATTACTTTGGGCTCCATGGAAGTGCCTCAATCACAGATTTATTTGCCAATTACATGCTAAATCATCTTCCTAATCTGAACTGTTTCTATTTTACTGGGTTGGGGTTGGTTTAAATTTGTTGGCATCGTTCTGTTCCATGGAAAGGCAAGTTCTCACTTGGCATGGGCCCAGTGCTGAATGCCCACAAATTTCCTTACTAATTCCTGAAGAAAAGAACCTCTTAGAGATGCACAGCAGATCCCTGGTGCCCTGGGCAGTCTCCTTTCTCATGGACTCCAGTCTTGTGGAGTTGCAGGCTGGATAATCTCTGCAGTTCCACTTTGCTGCAGGAAGAGCTCGAGCAGCACTTTGTGCCCTGAAATGCTCAATGGATGCTCCAGACTGAAGGGGCTCCCTCCAGCAGCAGGATTTGGATCTGTTGAGCAGCTCCCAAAGGTGCCTTAGTGGGATTAAGGAAGGAAACAGAGGTGTTGTCCTTTAAAGCAGGGTGAGGGGGATGGAGCTGAGCAGCTCCTGATGGCCTCCAATCAGCTGTGCAGTTCTGCTGGCTGAAAATTACCTTTTCCCTTGATAANAGGATTTTTCCCACCATGTGCTCACCCACACAATGGAGGTTTCACCTTTTAACCCTTTAGCCCCTCCCAAAAATTCTGTCCATCAACTCCTTCTTCACTATCCAGGGGTGGAGATCATTTCATTAAATCTTGATTGGAGGTCAGGTGCTGCCATAATAATAAGCTGATCCTCCCAAATGTCCCAAACCCAGGGCACCCCCTGATAACAACACAAGGGGGGTAAAACATAACTATAAATCTATAAAATTTCTCTTAACATATACACATGATATTTGCCTTTTAATTGTGAGAGTCAACCATCAAATTGCTCATCTATCACACAATCATTCCTGTCCACCCAGTGGGAAGACTTCCTGTGCTCATCATCCTCACTGTTCCTTCTGCATCCCCTCCCCTCATTTCAGTTTCTGGAGATGATCCTGGATGAAGAGCAGAGATTCTGCAGGGAAAACTCTGCTTTGTGTCCTGCCAGGCAGCCTGGACAGCTCCTGTGCTGGCAGCTGGAATGGAACAGCCTGGGGAGGACTTGTGTGCCTCAAAGCAGCTGCTGAGCTCAGCCCTAAGGATCAGGTGGATACAGCATGAAAATTAAGATAAGGAACAGAGTTAGAGACCTCCACAGGCTTTGGAAAACTTTAAAGAAGTAAATCAGGATAAGTATGGCTGGGAAGGCTTCAGTGAGGGGCAGCCTGGTCTTCCAGGGAGTGATGGGCTGGAAACTCCTTTGGGTCAGTCCAGCAAAAGTCTGGGGGAAAAATAACAGAGCTTATCAGAAAAAAACAGCTTCTCTCTCAGTTCCAAACAAAATTGCATTTCCTTCCACTTGTTCCATTTGTTTCGTTATCCGCTGAGAGAATTGATTCAGAAATCCTGTGTTGTGTAAGAGATAATTCTGAGGACCCTTTGTAGCCTTTTAATCAAAAGTCTGCATGGAAGCTGACACCTAAAATCTGCCCTCATTAAGGCAGTTGAGAGATTACCAGTTGCAGGCCACCCAATTTGCCTGTAAATATTCAAGGAGCTGAGGTAAACTCCACAGATGTGAAAAGCCAGCGTGTCAAAGCAACAGCAAAACCTTTGGCACCCGTTCAGATAATCGTTGGAACACTAGGATTTGAGCTGATTAGAAGAGAAAACCAAAGCAATTTGAGGAAGAGTCGGGGGGGAGGAGAAAGGAGAAAACTTAGACAAGAGAAAGCAATTACAGGCTTAAAAGGAATAATAAGCATCAATTAGCAGCAAGTATCTCTGCCTACAATGAAAGCTTTTTCTAATACATCCACGGTGGAATAGAGAAAGAGAAAAGACAGCTCCTTCAATGAATTGCAGCAGGGATCCCGAGATAAAGGGGAGCAAATGCTGGGGAGATATTAAACAATTACTTAGCATCAGCCTTTTAGAAATTAAAAAGGTGGAGGCTGCCCTGAGCTGAGGAGCTTCCCAAAGACACCAGATAAGGCTGCAGATGCCAGCTGATAATGGCACGTGGCTGATCCTCTTCTGAGAGCCTCTTGTGCTTGGCCAAGCAGCAGCTTCCAGGGAGAGGCACGGCAGGAGCAGGGAATGGAGCAAAGGGCTGGGCAGGAGATGGGGAATGAAGTGCCAGCTCTGTGCTGGCACTGCCAGGCTGCCTGTGTGCCACTGCTTCCCGTGGAAAAGGGGCTGGGGGAAAGGTTTGGCTTCTCCATCTGCTTCTTGCTGCTGGTGGTCTGTGGGGGTGATTGTGCTGCCAGCCAGGATTCCACGCTTGGTTGTGCCTGGTGGGGAGCTGAGTGATGGGCAGCTGTGCTGAGGAGTCCAGGCTTGGCATCCATGGTGAAAGGAGGGCAGGGACAGGATTAAGTTGGCTTCACCTCCCCTTAGCTGTGTCCATGTTCCTAGAACAGGCCTCTAATTGGATCACGCCAGTTATTCAGCCGAGCGTAGCTAATCCTTTCTGTCTCTCTCCTCCTCTCCTGCCCCAAAATAATGGAGGTTGGGGCTGGGCCCAGCATTGTTGGGACTTGTTTTGTGTCTGGGACACTGATTTTTTTAGCCTTTGTTTAGGAAGATCTTGTCCAGCTTCTTTTTTCTGAATGGCAGCAACTGGCAGAGCTCAGCTACATTTCCCGCTTCGATCCCTTCTCTTCCCAGCAAAGCTGTGTCAGGAGGGATCCCAGTGAGGAGCAGGGATGTGGGAGCTGCTGCCAGGTCAGTTCATTCTGCCAGACCACCTGCCCTGGGCTTCCCAGGGCTTCCCAGTCCAAAAAAGGATCCAGGATAACTGGGAGAAATTCCGAATTCTGTGACATCCCCTGTGCGAGGGGTGACAGGTAGCTCTGACTGCTGCACGTCAGCAGTTCTGATGGCAGGGGTGTGTGAGGAAGGGCTGTGCAGTCAGGACAAGCCTGTGGAGGGTGGGCAGGCACTGGATGTGCACTTCCAGCACAAAAACTAGAAAGCACCAGGGGAAGCTTCCCCTTGTAGGTGACAGCATCAAAAGAAATGAAAGAAGGTTGGTGCTGGCACTGATAGCTCGGCTGAGGAACTCCTCGCTGCAGGATGGTTTATACAGTATCAGGCAATGTCACACTGATTAATGGCAGAGAAATCTGCTTAGAGATACTAAAGACATGAAAGCACTGCCTGACTCTGAATGAGACACAGAAGGTGGAATCTGAGAGGCTGTTTGGGGGAAAATGGCATGTTTGCTATTAATTCTCGTGCTGTTCCCAGATATCTCATTTTGGCTGCTGTCAGGGAGAACTACCCAGATGTTGGGGCTGCTCCTTATCCTTGTCTGTTTTCCTGGTGCTGTGTTCTGGTGGTAACAGTCTCCCTGGGGCAGCAGTGGGATTCCAGAGCTCTTTTGGAAAAACCAGCTGAATTTTAGCCCATGTGGCTTTCCCTGCTGAGGCAGCTGGGATGATCCAGGCACTCCTGACAGACAATGAAAGCCAACACAGATCTCCCTCTCCAAAACACTGCAGTCATTTGGGTGACCTCAATGCAGGCATGATCCTGCTAGCATTAAATGGAGCTGAAAAATATCTGTATTTCTGCTCAGCAGCAGCTATTTCCAGAGTGGGAACAAGGGAAGGAACAGCACTGATGCTTCAGCTGGCACATGAGCCATGTAACCCTTCGTCCCCTCCTTCCCCAAGGCCTGGCAGGTCTCTCCAACATTCCACAATTAGCAAAGAAAGCAATCAGCTCTCTGTATTTTTTGGTGACTCCCTGGCAAATTTAAAGTCATATTGTGATCTGCCTCACTCTAATGTGAGCAGGGAGCCACTCACTTGAGATCAGCAGCATCACCCAGATCAGTGCCTGTGGTAATTTATTTGTGGGGAATTTTGGAAGGAATTTGAGATGGGATTTTTGAGCTGATTTTTGATGATGTACTTTCTTTTTTTTAATTTTTTATATAGGTAGGAAGGGTGAGTTTGGTTTACATTGTTGTAGTATGGTTTAGAAGGTCACTAGACCTTTAGTTATAAGATTTTTCAAGGAGTTATTGATTAATAAAACACTGTTAATATGGATATTTATATTTTTGACTTAATTTTAAAATCTTTTGTTTTATGGACTTATGTTATAGTGTAAGTTTTCTTTAGTTAATTGTTATATAAACTTATAGTACAGTATTTAAATTTTTTTGGTAACTCCATAATTTTTTTATATTTTAAACTTTTTTTAATTTAGTTTAACGAGTTTTTGTTTTAAGCTATAAATTTATATTTTTGTTTTTAGTACTTAAGTTTGGGGTTGTGGTTAGGTTTAGAGTTAGGGTTAGGTAAGGGTTGGGTTTGGTTTCATTAGTATTAGGGTTAGGGTTGGGTTTAGGTCTTGCCTTGGGATTAGGGTTAGAGTTGTGTTTAGGCTGGGTTATGTTAGGGTTGGGTTTTGGTTTATTTAGGTTCAGGTTTTAGGGTTTGTTTTGTGCTGAACTGTAAGGCTTTTTTTTAGGATTAGGATTGGGATTAGGTTTGGAATTAGGGTTAGGCTTGGGGTTAGGTTTAGGGTTGCATTAAGGTTGCTTTAAGGTTAGGGATTTTTTGGTTTATTGCATCCTGGAGGGATTTACTGAGCTGCACAATTCCCCTGCCAGCCCTGGGCCAGATCCAGAGCCAAAGCTGGGTTTTTTCAGGGTACCTGTGCTGGGATCTGCTTGGGAATTTATCAGCATTTGACTTCCAGGGGTGAATTTTCACTGTTCCCAGCTGGAGGTTTTCTCCTGTGGTGCCAAAGTGCTGAGATCGCAGAAGGATCCAGCAGGAGCAGAGTGGGAGGAGCTCTCTGGGGCAAGAGGAAGATGGGGAAGGGAATGCTTCAGTGAACTAATTCAAAGCTGGTTTTTAATTAAAAAAAAAAAAAGTGAAGAGAAAATGAGATAAAAGTGAAAGACAAGAAAAATCTCCTCAAGGCTGGACAGACCTATCATGCAAATAAGGATTTTAACTGGAAAATTAAAAAAAATATTACCAAGAAAGAGAAGAGAAGCAAGAAAGTAGCCAGCATAAAAATTAAGTTGCTGAGTCAGTCCTGGAAAGAGTTCAGAAGAGAACTCTTTTTTTTTTTTCCCAAATAGATTTTTTTCCGTAAATAATAGATGAAATAGGAACCAATAACACAAAACCACCAGAGTTTGTGAATGCTGAGTGCGCTTTCCCTCATTAAACCAATTTTTGAAGAGACATTTACAGGGAACACCCTGCCCCAGCAGCTGGAAATTTGCAGAGCACTTTGCAGCCACCTGTGGCTCGAGGGTTTGCTGAGCTCCCTTTGCCTGTGTGGCAGTGGTTGTGAGGCACACGGGAGAGGGACAGGACTGGTGGCATTGGAGTCCTCGTGCCCTGTGGCTTATTGTATTGGCAGGGGATGCCCAAGGAAGGCAGGAATGAGCATCTGACTCCATGTTCTCAGAAGGCTAATTTATTATTTTACAATACTATATTATATTAAAGAATACTATACTATATTAAAGAATACAGAAAAGATACTTACTGAATGCTAAAAAGATAATAATGAAAACTCGTGACTCTTTCCAGAGTCTGACACAGCTTGGCACTGATTGGCCAAAGAGTGAAAACAACTCACAGCAGAATCCAATGGAACAATCACCTGTGGGTAAACAATCTCCAAACACATTCCACATGAGCACAACACAGGAGAAGCAAATGAGATAAGAATTGTTTTTCTTTTCTCTGAGGCTTCTCAGCTTCCCAGGAGAAAAATCCTGGGTAAAGGGATTTTTCAGAGAATGTGAATGCCACAGTGGCTGGCAGGGCCTTTGTGCTGGGTGCTCCTCACTGTGGGGTGGAGTGGGATCTGGGATCTGTAGCATCAATCTCAACCAAGCCTGGGAAAGGCTGACCAAAGTCAAATTTCCCACCGGAAGCCCTAAATCTGTGTTTGGCAGCCAGCAGCTCCAGGAGGGGTCCCAGCTTGGGCTGGGGCTGCCCAGCAGGTTTGGTTGGAATCTGCAGTTCCTTGTGCTTGCTGTGCTCTCTGGAGAAAGGACAGCTGAGGAAAAGGGTTCTGTTCCTCTCTGCCACACCGGGACTGCAGCAAGAAGGAAAGCAGAACACTCACAAAAGCTACTGGCAACAAATCTATTTCCTAGAAGCTCACACGAAGCTCTTATTTTCTTTCTCTTCTCCTAGGAGGTGTCTGGGCTGAGGATCAGTTCAGAGTGTCATTCCCTGGCAGCAGAGGGCCACTGGAGAGGTTCCATCCCTGGATACCTGTCCTGTGCTTGGGCTGGTCCCTTGTTGATTAGCAAACAGAAACAGCCATTCCTGAGTGCCCCCCACTCCTCTGCTGCCTTCTGTTGTGGAGTCACCTCATGGGATCTGTGAGGATCATCAGAGAGAATCCTCCAGTAATTTCACCTCTTCATTTGGGCAGGGTGGACGGGTTGCAGCTCTGATTGTGTGATTATTAGAATGCACTGCAAGTCACAGCAGCAAATGTCTGAGTCTTGCTGTACAGCAGCTCCAAACGTCCTTTGCTGCTCAGCAGCCTTTTCCAAAGACATGTGGGATGTGTTAATATGCACATTAAAGCCAAGGGTCACAGTATCACACACAGTGCTGGCCTTGGGGTGAAACTTCTTGTAGCTCATGCCAGAAGTTGGGATTTATGATGAACTCCCCCATGAGCAAAAGATTAATGCAAACCTCTCTGCCTCGGCTGATGGTGGGAGTGTCTCTTGGATCTCAGCAGTTATACCTACCAAAAAATATCTTTGACTTAAAATAAATGCACAGATCACCCGGTTTTTTCCTCACTAGGAAAAGATATAGAGGCTTAACAATTTTTGTAGTGCTGGATGAGATGCCACAATGCCTTAAGCAACACCAGCTCTTGATCAGGTCTTTGGATGTACAACTGCAAAGAGAAACTGGTGCCCTTCCAGGCTTTTCCCCCTAATATAAATCACTTTTTTTTTTTTTTAATGAAAAAAATGCCCCAGACTATTACCTTTTAGCCATTTTGCTTTGGGGAGATAAATCTGAGTGGAAGACAATCCATCGAGGTGTGACATGAGCTATACTGCAGACACAAACCATCTGGGACTGTTTGTTATCCCAGGGTGTCCTGTTTGTGTCCAAGCTCCATGAGTTACTGGTACAGCACTGCCTGTGGAGGGGGTGAATCCACTGCTGAAGACACAGCAAAAGCAATTTTCTTCCTGCTCCATCTGGGCAGTGAAGACAACTCACTTTAATCTTTTCTTTCCAAGCACTAATTAATCTTCTGATGAAAACAAGGACAATATTTGGCCTGGCATGGTGGGTGGTTACTCATGCAAATGAGTACCTTTGTTCCATCCACAGAGGACAGAACTGAGCCCCCAGCTCAGGCCTGGGGCCAATGTCAAGGCAATGACACAAAGGCACTGCCTCAGTGCAGAGACACCTGTACTCTGTGCAGGTGTGAGAGCAAAAGCTGAATTCCAGCTGGGCCATTAGTGAGCGTTTTGCTGCAGCACTGAGCCAGCTGTGGATGATCTGCTTTGATAAACCCTCAGCCCAGACCCCTTAAAGCCAAAGAAGCAATAAAGCGAGAGGTAGGCACTGGTGGTTAATGAAGTGAGCTCCAGTAAGGAGGAATGTGTGTCAGGCCAGAAGCCCTGAGGAGGCAGTGACACATTTGCCTCAGGAGAAGCAGGGGCTGGAGCCCAGGACCTGAGGATTCAGTAATTGAGAGTGTTTGAGCCCGCCTGGGGAGCTCTCCACAAATACAGTTAGTTGTCCACCTGGGTAGCTGAGGAGGATTAAAAATAGCCCAGCAAGATGTTGGCTTATCCCTGAGAGAACAGAATTAGTTGTCTGGAAAGACAGAGCATATTAGAGGAGGATGAAAGGTGGGTGAACACTGCTCTTTCTCTTAGTTAAATTCCTGCCCTATCCCTGCAGGCTTTGGATGTAAGATCAGACCTTTTTTCTATTCAGCACTTACCCTCTCTAATGCAAAGTTAAGCACTGCCATCCATCCTCTGCCAGGATTTGAGAGCAGGACCCAGAGCTCACAGCCCTGCCCCAGCCCCTGAGCTCCTCTGCTGGGGCTTTGTGCAGATAAACTGAAGCAGAGCAGCCGAATCACTGAGCAGGAGCTTGGGCTGTAGTTCTGAGGATACAGACCAGCCTGGCTGTCTCATGGGCTGTAAAAATGTGGTCAGAGGTGTTTGACTGCTGTTTACTGTGGGCTTGCAGCTCTTCCAGCTGGGAATTTGGTGGGCAGGAGAGGTTTCCCTGGTGTTGTGTCCCCCTGGGGGGCTGCTGGGCTGGTCTCTCTCTCCCCAGGCTATTCAGCCTTGGTTTAATGGCTGCAGGGAACAGCAGCACTGCTTGACAGGGAACATTTCCCACCATTTCTCACAGTGAATATGCCCAAATTCCACCCACAATTCCTGCCCCACTCTGCCTTCTCAGCCTGAGCAGCTCCAACCTCTCACTAGCAACCCACCAGACCTTGGTTCTCTCTGAGACACAACCAATCCTCTCCCTCCAGGGAGTGCTTTTCTAAATATTTCTGTCTGTTCTGCAGCAGTCATGGGGCTGGGTGATTTTTTTTTTTTTCCCACTTCTGTGCTCTTCTATTACCCCCATTTTTAACTGTGACTCCTTGGTTTGCTGCCCCATTTCCCAATCTGTGCCAGTGGCCTCTGCCCAGATAATTTAGTCCACACAGGATGTTCCAGCAGGATCAGGCATGTTCACTCTGTACACAAATCTCATTTTCACTGCCCATGAACCTGTTGAATGCTGAGCCTTGGATCCAATATGGCAAAAGCTGTGATACAGCTCAGTCTGAAACAAGTAGCTCATTCTAAATTGGGATAATCATTAATAAACACCCATTAAAGATTAGGTTAAACTATGATTCCTTTCTTTGCTGATCTGTCATTGTTTCTTATTTACTGGCTGCATTCAGGAATATTCACACATGATTGCTTATGATGTTTTAATTGTCTTTGAAATGTTGTTTCACAGTTCAGTCTGGAACCTGTGTAAAGTGTGCATAGGATCCTGGAAATCATTGCATCTAATGAGTGTCTGGCTGCTGATGCAGAGTTATCTTTGCTTCTTTTTGACTCTTTAGTTGCTGGTAACAGCCAAACTTGGTTTCCTGCTGGCTGAGTCTGAAGTCCTTCATCTTGTTAGGAGGAATGAGAAATCACCAGGATAAAGCTGTGCTGTTAATATCCAAGGACTATGGCTAACCAGCTGCCATCAATCTTCATGCAAACCAGACATCCAGCCTTAAATTGCATCATCCTTAATGGAGTGATGCAGTTAAGCAAGCATCAAGAGGCCCCAGGGCAAAGATTTTTCAGTTTCATTGAGGTTTTCTTTGATCTGGCAAGGGCCAGGTCTTGGGTTTTGATAATCTGAGTCCTCCAGAAGGTGATGCTGCAGGGGATGGGGTCACACACCTGAGAGAGCTGCCCATGGCCTTGTGCCAAGCTGGCCTTGGCACCAAGCACCCCAGAGGAGCTGGGTGAGGAATTCTGCTCTTCCTGGCCTTCCCCTGGCTCTGCACAGAGGTTTAGCAGCGCCAGGGATGGTTTCCTGTGGTTCCTGGCACACACAGGAGAGGTTCTGGCCTTGATGCTTTGATGGAGGGCTTGGCACTCTCTGCTCTGCTCAGAGCAGCTTGGCTGGTGTTGGCAGTACAAACAGGGCCCTTTCTCCCTGCAGCAGGGTAATAACTAACCAGGGATCCCTCTGAGCAGCCTGGGGAGAGAAATCAATCTGTGGAAATCCCAGCTGAAGCACGGAAGAGAGGATCTAAATTTAGTGCAGCCTGCCTGGGGCTCCTGAGGTTTGTGGCTGCTGGGGCAGTTGCTCAAAAGTTGAGCCTGCATCCAAAGGCTGCAGGCAATGCAGGAGAGCAACACATTCTGTTGTACTTCCAGGTACCTCTCCTGAGTCTTTGGGATCATGGATTTGTTTGGTAGTTGTCTAAAAAAAAAAGCCAACAAAACAGTTGTAGATACAAGGGAAGAGCAAGGGTTTGTGCCTCACAGGGGTTGCAGTCTGCACAGCAACGTCAAACAAGGGCCTGGAGGAACAAAGCTCTTCTTATCCTCCCTTCACAGCTGGGTAACTGAATTCTGTGAGATGAAGTGATTTGCCTGTGGTTGTGTGGGAAGTGGGGAGGCCAGGAATGGAGCTGGGATCTCAGGGGATCCGAGTTCACAGCCGGTTTCTCTCTGCAGCTCCAGACAAACCCCGTGATTTCTCAGTGACCTGTTGTTCTGCCCTTGGCATTCCCCAGCAGAAGAATCAGCAGGTTGGCATCTCCACTGGAAACAAATCAGTACATCTCCTGCTTGGAACTGAGAATGTTGAGTCTTTTTAAGGAAAAAAAAAAATCAAATCCACACTTCCTTTAGACACTGCTTGTTACTTTTTCTCAAGAGACAATTTGTAGATGCTACACTTAGGCCTGGAAGGAAACTAGAAACCTTGCTAAGTCTCCAAACTGCAAATTACAGCAGAACACGTTCCTGGGGCTGATAAAAGCTGCCAAGGACTCTCAGTTTGGAAAGCCAGCAGCACTGAAAATTGAATTCCTGGGGAAGAGAAACTGTGACCAGAGGAAATTGCTGCTGCTCACTGAGGATGGAATGGCTCTTGCTGTAACTTGAATTTGGTGCCATCAACCCCAACATCAGCTCTAGGACCAAACTCCTGCAGGTTTTGCTCACTGTGTTCAAAGCAATCCTTCCTTCAGTGCTCAGGGAGTGGTGGAAAGGACTCCAGATGAGTGAGAGGCACAAATAAAAAGTACTTGCAGTGATCTACTTGCCCATTAAATGTTCTCTGGAAGGGGTCATTGTTAATGTTGCTGCTTCCCATCTAAACAGGAACACAGAGCCCTCCTTGACAGGGAGTTTAGCAGATCTGAAGGGATTAGGGGGTGTTACAATATCTCACTTCTAAAAAGTTAATGTATTAGGGAAGTGTGAGTCTAGACACGCATTGCAAGACTGATTTAGGATCTTAAAGTGGATTCTGCCTTTCATTCTGGCTTTTATTAAAAGCTTTGTAGTACATCTTTAAAGAGCCACTAAAGCCACAGTGAAAACATAAAGGAGGAAATAATAGAAGCAGAAAGATTCTTTTTAATGGATTTCTTCCCCCATTTTCTCTCTTGCCCCTACTCAGGGTTGAAATCCATTTGCATTAAAATATGATGTTCATTTTTTTTTTCTTTAAAAACACAACTCACTTCCTCTTTACTCTCTTCCCCTGAAAGCTGAGGGTCACTGTGCAAGATTAATGCCAGACTGTGGAGCAGCAGAATGTCTCAAATTTGGAAGTTCATCCAAACTTTCTCCAACTGCAGAGTGGTTGAGATAGGAGCAAGCTGGGGGAATTTGGGACAAGGTAACTGGTGCTTAGAAGGAGTTGGAGTAGCTGCCAAAAGATGATGGACGAGGGAGCTGTGTAGATTTACAGAGGGTGTGGGTTTTGCTGTGGTTGGTAAGAAAATGCCTAGAGGAACGCAGATCTGCAGAACCTTGGAGAACACAGTTATTTGTGTGGGCAGGTCCAGCTAAGCTCCTGCTGAATTAGAGTTATTTCACCTCTAATTTTGGGAAGAAAAATAGCCTGGCACCCAACTTTTGGGATACTTGAGGTCTGCTTCTGCAGGGAAAACCATCCTGAGATGGAAGAACATCTGCTGTTCACTTTTATCTTTTTTTCCCCAATCTCTTAACTTCTTAGGTCCTTTCAACTCCCAGGCACCCAAACCACTGAAAGTAGGACTGCCTGGCTTCAGGTGAGGAGGGAACAGCAGGAACAGATGGATTCCTCAGCACCAGAGCCTGGTTTCCATGCCAATCGAGCCTGCTGACAGAGAACAAGGAGTCAAACTGCTGACAAAGGATGTGGGAGCTGCTGGCTGAAAACTTCCCGAGGCTCTGGTGATTCCGTACCAGGTGGCAGCCAAATGGAGCTGCTTTCTGTTCAGGAGGGATTTTATGTTTTAAACACAGCCTAAGTCCCTGAACAAAGTCCCTAGCAGCTCTGGTGGAATGCAAATGCGCTGCTGTTATCCACGCGTTGTACTCAGCTCACCTGCCCCGAAAGAGGAGGAGGAAGGCACCAAAATTTGCATATAAATGAGGTCAGATTGGGTTCCTCTGCAGTCATTAAGGTGGGCTTATTATCCTGTTTGTTCTTAGCAAAGCTGCTCACCCCATCTCTGCTCCACAGCTGCTGCCAGCCCGGTCTGCCGGGGAGATGTGGAAGGGCTCACAGCTGGTCTGGGAGTCAGAGTGAGCTGAAGAAGAGAAGCTGGTAAGAGTCACCTTTGCCTCTGGAAGGAGTGCCATCAAGGCTGTGCACATGAAAACTGAGAAGAAAAGATAAAAGAGGGGCCTGCAGTTGAATTTTGGTGGAAAACAGTGGTGGAGACCACCTTGCTCCAATAAACATTATGTTGATTTATTGTGGCCAATTAATAGTCATAAACTTTGTGAGAGGGTATAAAAAGACAGCATGCTGCTAAAATAATTTTTTTTTTTTAAAAAAAAGAAGCCTTCTCAAATCCATGGAGTTCTTCTGTTTGTTGTGAGCATCTCAACAAGGACATGGGGAGAAGCTCCAAGGCTCAGCCTGCCCTGCCTCTCCTCCTGGGCTCTCAGGAGGGATGGGGAGAGAGCCCCTGCAGCTTCTGCTTCCACTCCAGAGCTCAGCCACACCTTGGGGTGGCACCACACTGCTGATGCTTCACCAGGAGGGTTTGCAGAGAGGGAAACTGAGGCACAGAGTGAAGGAAAAGCTGCTGTTTTGGCAGAGCAGAGCAGGGCTGACACCCACTGCCATGCACAGAAGCTGCTCCTTGCTTTCATTGTGGAGTTCTCCCTTTCCTGAGCTCCAGCTGGAGGCCAGGCAGCCACTGAGGCTCAATCAAACATCCCCTTTCTTCACTCAGGCCTCAGTAGATCTGTACCAGTTCTAAGAATTTTGAGATTATTTCAACTTCCCACCAGCCTAGTGTGAGGTGCAGGATAAAATGCTGCTGAGTGGAGGATTTATATCATTTTACCCTCTGGAGGGGGTCCAGGAGTCAGCTGGATCAGTCTGCTAAAAGGCAGTTAAAAGACTTTGAGTGGTTTTCTGTCTTGCTTTCTCTTTGGAACAATCCCTGGAAATATCCAAATGCTCTATTAACAGCATTTCACAGTGTTTAGTGCTCAGAAATTACAGGTGACTCTGCTTTGCTCTGACAAATGCAGTGGGAGTGTGGGTCCTCCCCTCCTGAATTATTCACACCAAAAAGTAGTTTGAAGCCAAACCTCAAAGTTCCCAGATTTGTTTTGATTTTTTACAAAATGCCTCCAATCAGCAGGCTTCTCTTAAAACATGGAATTTTCATGAAAATCAAGTTGTCTTGTTTAGAAGGAATATTATTTTCTGTCAGCAAAGGTGTTGCAGGAAATACAACAGGAGAACTCACAGGCACAGCAGGATTAGAACAAAAATGTACAGAAAGAGGGGAAACACATTCAAATATTTCTGCCCAGGGCTGTCCAAACTTTTGAACAGAATTTCTGTCCTTCTAATTGACACCCTTCAAAACCTGTACCTGCAGCAGAGGCCAGAGCAGGAGAGCATCATCCCTGCATGCTGCCTGTGCCAGGGAGCAGTGTCAGACTGGAGTAAAACTGTGTCTGCTCCTCTCAATAAAATATGTGCTTTCATTTCAGCAAGGGATCACAGCACAAAGTGCTAAGTGCTGTAAACACTTTGCAGCAAGACATTTCAGGAGCTGAAAACTGACTGCTTAGGTGGCTGCAGTTGATAAAAAGCAAATGGAAAAGCAGCTGAGCTCAGCCATGGCGAGATTGTGCTTTCTGTGGAGTTCTGGGCTCACATCCCTCTGGCTGCCCACTGAGGGAGGGGTGGCTGCAGCTCAGGAGCTGCTGGGAGTTGTTTCTCTGAGTTAAGAGCCCTCTTTGAGCTCAGGTTTGGGGTCTCTCATCAGCCTGAAGTCTGATGAATTTCTTCTGTTCATCATGGAGTAATGTGAGTTCAGCCCGTGCTTACCACGGAGTTGATGTGGCTTGGCTGAAGCAGGGTCACAGATTGTTCATCTCCACATCTTGCATGTCCAACCCTTCAGTGGATCCCATCATTCCACACCTTTCAATGGAGGTGATTTCTGTTCCTCCCTGGACAGCTGCAGCACTGCCTCCTGTTCTCTCTCTGCTCTTATCCCAATGTTAGGAAAATTAATCCACAAACACCAAAGGTTTATGGCCAAAAAGGAGACAGAGCAGTCCTTTTACTTTATTTGAATAAAGGGAGAGGCCATGGGGTATTTCCCCTGGGATCTCTCAGATTTTTGGAGGATGCAGCCTCCTTTTTATCCCAATTTCCCAGCCACATTTCCCTCTCTCTTTCCCCATGGCTGAGGTACTTGAGAGGTACAGACTTCCCAAAACACCTGATACTGAAGATTTCCCTCTCATGTATAACCCTCCCTTTTAATTTTTCATTCTTATGGAATTTAGGGGTTTTTCTTCCCCATTGTTTCTTTCATCTTTCAATGTCTAATTTCATTTATCAGCAAACCTAAAGTTTATTTGTAAAAGCAAATATCTTTTTCCATTCATCAATCAGTGGAATCCTTCCCACTGTTTCTTTTATCTCCCAGTGCTGGTTTTATCTACCAGCAGACCCACAGCTTGTTTGTAAAGACAAATCTGCTATTCCTCTCACCAACTGTATTTTTCCTGCCTGTTGCCTCTGAGTCCTTTCCAAACATCCCCTTCCTCCAACAGAGAACAAGAGGGGAATAAACTCACTTGTCCAGTCCTTTGGAGATGTCAGGGAGGAGAATCTGCCCTAAAACACCTCCCTGGGTGTGGGGGGCCTGCTGTGGGGGCAGAGCCAGAGACAGGGAGTGAAGTGGTTAAACAGCAGAAGGTTCTGGCAGGCAGTGGGGAAAACGTGGCTGATTCTCACCCTAAGTTGAAGTGCTAAAACTACCAGCAAATACTTCAATAAATAGCAAGCTCATAAATAACTTGCAACATTACACTTCATAATAAAGCAGTGACAAATGTTACATCTCTCTCCAGCGTGGATTAATGGTAATGGGGGTGGGAAGAAGGAGTGATGTCTGTGAGGTGGTATTAAAAATCACTTACATTTCACAGGTTCCCATAAAAGGGAGGCTTGTGCAAAACAATTAATCATGCATTATAAATGCAGCTTTTATTAAAGAAAAGCAAAAGCATAAATACAGCCAAGCCCTGAGGCACTTGTTCCTTGCAATAGTTAGTAAGTGTTTGGAAATATGAGCCAACACTTGGGACCCAGTTTAGCTCTGTTGTTATTGCTCTAAGAAAAGCTGGGATGCAGACGTGGCTTTGCTGCCTCATTTTTGTCTTTTTTACAGCCTGGCACAGACTGCTCTGGATATCTACAGCTTTTCCTATGCCTGGCAGTGCTTGAGGCCTAAGAACAGCCCAGCCAGGTCCTTGCAAGGATTTGTCCTGGAGATGACCCCTGCAGAGCAGAGTTATGGAGACATCTCTGCTGCCCCTACAAGACTAAAACCTTTGCCAAGCCAATTAAAAACAACTGTCAGTGTCCCACCAAGGCAGCAGAGAGCAGAAAGAGGAGGAAAAAGCTGTTTTCCCTAAGTGCTCCCCATGGAGAGCTGTTCCAGTGGTTTCCCCATTGCATCAGGAAAGGGGAGTTTGTTCTTTAGAGTTGTGTTTGCAGCTCTGCTCTCCCAAATCTTAGGCCTGAGGAATGGGAACTTTGAGGGTCTTTTATTATTCCCTTGGGTTGATCTGCTCGTTCAAGTTGAAGTCTGAGCATTGAAAGAGGGAAGTGGCAGAACCAGAAGGTGATGCAAGAAGAACATTAAGGGGCAGGGGGATTTTATGACAGCACAGTGAGGTGTCACAATAGAGATGATTTATTTTGTCCTTTGAGCACTTTCTCTTGAAGGCTGCTAAAGCCCATTAAAGCTTCTGTCTGAAGCTGTGGTGAGATTCACTGCCTGGAAAGGACAGAGGTTTTACCACGGGGAGCCAGGAGTGGGGATGGCTCTGCTTTCATTAGCAGAGCAGTTATCTGAGCTCAAAGGGCTTCTGCTAAATTAGCAGGGGCCCTTGTTGCAATTCAAGTGCTCCTGTTTGTAACCACACTCACCGTGGCTCCTTTGATTTTTGGGAGAGAGCCAGAAGCCCATACCCAGGATCCCAGCGGTCAAACAGCAGCAGGTACCACGGGGATTTCAGGAATCTGCACAGCCACCAACCCTCCCCAGCTCCACCTGTGCAAGTCCTTTCCTTGGGTTTCTCTCATGTTCAGTGCCTGAAGTTCACCACCAGACACAACCAGCATGTGGAGCTGGGATTCAGTGGGGTTCAGCAAGACCATTCCAGAGTGTGTTTTCCTGCTTGTGCAATGCTGCATTTCTCTGTGTGGGAGTTGGGAATCACCATCCCAGCTCATCTGTGTGCCTTCTAGCCTCTGAATTGGTTCTCCTGGTCCAGGACTATATGGAGTGGAATAAATACTGGGTAGGTTGCAAAAAAACCCCCTTTATCAGTTTGGTGGCAGCCCAGGAGATAACATCCATTCTAGAAAAGCATAAATCTTGGTTAAAATCCTCCCACCCTGCTCAGATCCATCCTTTTGGCTGGCAGGCCATGGGTCCTCCAGCCAGAGAGCCTGGAGAGCAGCCAGGGGTGCTGCCAACCCTCCCACTGCTCCCTCCTGTGCCTGTGACTGCTCCAAGGTAGGTGGGACCTTCCAGGGGCATTTTGACAGATCAGCTGAGCTGTCCTGAGCTGCCACCCAAGCTATTAAATATTTAATTTATCCATCACTTGAGGACTGGCTGTGATCAAATGGACAAAGGAGCTGCTGTTCAGTGCTGCTTGTTAATCAGAGCAGCTCTGGTGAGCAGCTCTGACAAGATCTTGAAAGGATTATTTTAATTTCCAATGGAGGTGCTCAGATGTGTCACCCTGGAAAGAGGACACCTGTCAGCTGAGCAGAGCATCCTGCTCTCTCTGGCAGTCCCCAGGGACCAGAGCTCACCTGGCCTGGCAGTGGGGATGCCACAAAAGTTGGGCCTTTTGCTGGCTGCTGGAACTGGAGCAAAGCCTTGGAAACTGGGTCACCCTTGAATGATTCAGGTGAAGAGGAATGGGAAAGGAATTCCTGCACCCCCCAAGGATAAACCTGATGGTTCCCCCTTTCATTTGGAGACAAACCACGATCTAGAATGAGAACACAGCTATCACTTAATGCTCAAGGAAAATGAACTTCCAGCAGTGAAACTGGATATTGGTTTTCTTGTTCTCACTGAGTGCAGGGCACCACAGAACCACTCTGTTCTCTGTATCTTCTCTATTCCCTTGCATCTGCAGCCAAATCTCAGCTGTCCCATATCTTCCATCCCCTTCCATCTGAAAAATGACTTCTGTTCATCCTGGACTATCTCCAAACCTTGCTACTGCCTGAAGAGTCCCCAGGCTCCAGCATCAAATCCAGCTCTAATTGCTCTCACAGAATCACAGAGTGAATCTTTTCCCTGCTCTTCATCAACCTGGAATGACAGAGGTCAGAAATGCCTTCCTGCCCATCTGTTTTCTCCAGCTCCTGGGTGAAGTTCTCTTCTTTGTCCCTGCACTGTTTGACATTTGTGGGGCCACAAGTGTCTGAATGGAGCACAAATCACTGGAGTTAGAGCATCTGGGACATGCAGGGAAGAGCAGGAACAGCACAGAAATCCCTCACTCCGGGGCTCTCTCGGTGGTGAGAGATCTTCCAGCTGTCATTTCTTTTATTTCTGGCCCTAAATGTTGCCCAGGCCTCTCCTGCCTGTCAGCCTGTTTTGCCAATGCTGTAAATACTTCCCATTACCCATCCAAACCCCACTGCACCAGCTGCTTCTTGGAGCTCTCCTGCTTATAAATCTGCCCAACTTTAGTTCTTGTATTTGTTTGGGGCAATTAGTTCTGCAGCTCTGTCCAGAGGTCAGTGGGAGTTAGCAGTGCTTTTCATCCTTTTTCCCCCTTCTTTTCTTCTGGCATTCCCTTTCCATGCTATTTTGCCCAATTTTCTCTGCTATTTTCCTGCTGCTGAATTCAGGCTCCTCTTTCTCCTCCCCATTTCTCATGGCAGTGCTGCCTCCCTCCCCAGCACACCCTGGATGTTCCCTGCCCTGTTTGCTGCTGGGTAACCCCAAACCCAGAGCCTGAGGGATCCCAACCACCCCCTTTCCTTGCTGGCTGTGCTGTTTGTGCCCACACCTCCACTCTGCCTCCTCTCCTGCTTCCTTTGAGTTCCTTCTTCATTTCCCTTCTGAAAAGCCTCGTGCCCACCACGAGCAGAGGGTCCCAGCTGCTCTGTTGTCCTTTATCCCTCTGGAGCTGCTCCAGGAATGCTGTTCTAATTAAAATCTTCAAAGCAGGAAGCCGAGGAGAGCTGAGTGAACTCTGGGCACCTATTCCCTGATGCCTCCTTTGTCCTCAGCTTCCACGGGCCGGGCTGTTTGCTGCAGAGTCCGTTCTGATCACGGGGAGAACATTTTACACAAGCACTGCTATTAGCCATAATGAGAATAAATGATACAAGAATGGAATCTTATTATACACTTTTTGATGAGGGCCTTTCATCTGAAAGATTCCGAGGTGCTTTGCAGGCTACTGAGCATAGAAATCATTTTGCTCACTGGGGAATTCAGCCAGCTCAGGAGCATCGTGTGGGGAACTGTTGGAAAACACACATTGAGCACGTGGGACGGTTCAGTAGGGGGAGCAAACATACTGGATTCAAACAAAATTGCTGCCTAAATTTAGGGGAAGAAGCAGGCTAGAATGCCTTTTATGTGGAGCATTAAACAGCTGCCCCTCGGCTAATACCTGTTGGAGTGAGACAGATATCAGATTTTATGATCAAGGCTGGTATTTCCTTAAAGGAGCTCAAATGCTTGACTGCCATTTAATTCTTGTTCCTAACTCCCTTTGATTCCTTATGAATCAACTCACCCTGGTTTCACATTCCACAGGGAGCAGGGAAGTTCTGCAGCTGTGATTTCCTGATTAACCCTGCCTGCAATGGGGATTCAGGGCTGGCTCAGAGAGAGGAGCATTACTCCCTAAACAGACAAGTCACAAATATTTCTCTTCCTCTTGTAACTGTGGATTTTGTTTCCCTTGAGATCTCCAGCCCAAGCACTGACCAACACCTGACCCTGCTTAGTTTATGAGAGGTCGACAAGATGAAAATCCATAGCATGACATGGAATGTATTTATCTCTTGTAAAGGAGGAGAAAAACATCCACACAAACCCCTGACCTCCAGAGACACCCAGCTGCCTCCTGCTTATTCCCTTGGTTCTGTTTAGAGAAGCAGATTGAGCAGGGCCAGCCCTGGAGGAGGTGAGCTTTGTGCATTCCCACTGATCTGGGAGGTGAATAATATTCCCAGCCCAAGCATTATGCAAAGCAGGACATGGGTTCTGCTGGGTGGCACCCAGGAGTGGGAGGCACAGGTGACAGCACAATCCATCTCTGGGAGCTCTGGAGCTGCCTGGGCTGGCACTGGCCCTGCCCAAGGCTGGGCTGAGCTCATGAGCTGATTCCTCAGGCTCTGGGCTCCTCTTGGAAGCTGGATCTGCCACTGGGATCCCATCCTCTTGACCTTTTTAGGTTGCAAAAAATGGGTGTAAAAATGAGCCTGCAATGAAGCATGAACCTCTTGTAATTCCTGTTGCATCGAGGGGCTGGGTGTGAGCCCTCAGGAAGGGAATTCTCTGCCTTTGCTGCTCTGATGGTCTGAAGAGGATGTAAAAGGGTCTCTAAAAGCTTTGAAATTCTGGGAAAAATGGGTATTTGGCCCAATCTGAGCTCCTGGTGTGCATGGAGCTGTGAGAGCTCCCAGCCTGAAGGAGATGACAGAGGGAGCAGCATTTGCAGCTGGATTGAGCATGACCTTTTCTGCCACACCAGAGGATTGAAAGGCCCATCGTGGATTGAGTCATTCCCCAGGATAAACACCTTTAGTCCTGCAGGACTCGGGCAGCAGATGACAAGGGGGAGGACAGGAGGAGGGCACGTAAGGGCAGCTCTGTCACCGAGGTGTTCCAGAGCAGATCCCACAGCTCTGACAAACGGCTGAGGGGCCAGATCCCTGCCCTGGAGCAAGAGGAAGGGACAGGATGTCCACAGGGCCTTCCCTGTGCTGGACACTTACACAGCGA
The DNA here is from genome assembly GCA_013400635.1 of Hypocryptadius cinnamomeus. Classification (NCBI taxonomy): domain Eukaryota; kingdom Metazoa; phylum Chordata; class Aves; order Passeriformes; family Zosteropidae; genus Hypocryptadius; species Hypocryptadius cinnamomeus. The sequence goes on along the minus strand of VYZP01065545.1, from coordinate 75,081 downwards.
GGCCCTTCCTCATCCTGCCACACAGCAGGATCTGTCCTGGCCATGAATTTTTCAGGAATTTGACTGCACAGGGAGTGGAGCCCATTTTTGTTGTTGAGGGTGATCCGACATCCTCTGAGGGCAAGAGGAAGGGACAGGATGTCCACAGGGCGTTCCCTGTGCTGGACACTGCTGGAGTGGGCAGTTGCACAGCGAGGCCCTTCCTCATCCTGCCACACAGCAGGATCTGTCCTGGCCGTGAATTATTCAGGAATTTGGCTGTACAGAGAGTGAAGCCCATTTTTGTTGTTGAGGGTGATCCCACATCCTCTGAGGGGATGTGAGCTGCTCCATGGGCTCTTCCCGAGGCACAGGGGGGTGAGGAGCTGCTCCAGGAGCTGATGCAAGTGCCTGGTCCAGAGATCCCCTTTTCTCCACAGAGATGTGATGGGCAGAGCTGGCTGTAGGGATAATTAACAGCAGGGGAGAAGTATTTGGGTATTTGGGAAGGATCACTCCCAAAAATTCCTGCCTTTCAACAGCCACGGACAAGAGGGAAAAGGAGCCATGAGACACTATCCCAAAAAATAATGTCCTGACCAAAATCTACCTCAGATTGATGCTGGGCTGTCTGAGGGAGCAGTTATTTGTCTTAGGAGTCAGGACAGTTATAAACATGCAAAGGTGACTTTAAGAAACTCCAAGCCATCCAAGCTGGGTTTTCTGGAAGCTGTTCCCAGAGTGGGGATCATCAGCAGTTTGGAGGATCATAGCACTTCCAAGCCCTTTATGAGTAAATCTCAAAAAAATTGGGCAGGAAATTTGAGAGTTCTTAGGAGGAGATGACTACTGCAGAGCAATAACAGGTTTTTTTTTTTTTTTTTTTTGTTCTCCTAGGAAATTTAGGCTAAAAAGAAACTTGAATAAATGCATGTAGCAGATTATTTACTGTAGCTATTCACCTAGCTCAGCTTTAAACTAACTAGTTGTATGACTTGCTTATGCTTAAAATAAATGTTTATTTTAACCTAAGCTCGTTGTAGAAAGCCTCAAACTCCCAGTGCTGCTATCAGCTAAATATATTTTCTCAGAGTATATACAAGGCTGTAATTAAGGCTGTGTCAGACACTCCATTATATGTCTCTCATCTCCCTCTCTTCATATTTATCACCCATTTTCACATCTTTCCATCTTTACACTGGGCAATCACTCAGGCCTGGCAAGATATTTCCTCCTGAAATGGATTTAATTCACCAATGATGGTTGCAAACCTTTAGAACATCTCTAAAGGTTGTCTCCAGCTGGATTTAAGATGTCCCTTAAGCTGTCACTCCCTGTCCCTTGTGGGCTGGGCTCATTCCCAGCTCCAGCCCTGCAGGAAATGCTTCCCAGCACACCCCGTGTATTGCAGGAAATCTAGGAAATCCTGAACAACTGACCAATATGATTAAATAGAAGCTGTTTAATGTTTACATGACACACATATTTATAGATTATCCAAACTACTAAGTGCACACTTCTTAGTTGATGTTTTTGTCTTGTTCACTCCTTTTCTGCCTGCATTTCTTGGAGTGTATGACTGGTTACAGTTTAGGTGTTTCACAGTCCTCTGTGATCTAGTTCTTGTGGTCTTGGTATTTGGATTCTCAGCCTCTTCTTTCTTAATTTAGCACAATTTATGTTTTATTAGCCTTGAGGAGCTCCTGAGGCTTTGATAACAAACTGAGGAGCAGGCTGGCTGGTGCATGCTGTGGCCTAACCCTGCAAATGCATTGCACCACCCGTGCCTGCACAAGATGCTGTCAGGATGGAGCCCTGGCTGATGGACATGTCCTGTCACAGCTGTCCTGGCCCAGCTGTCCCAAGTGTCCCACTGCAGCCACAGGTGGGTTTGTGTTGGCTGGGGCCAGTTTCCATCCCAGTGTTTGCATGAGAACACCCATGGCAGCTCCTGGCTTGGGGTCCCTGGGATAAACCTGGCTTCCCACACTCCTGCTGTGTCCCAAGACTTTGGATGTTGTCTTGGTTTGAAAAGACAGGTGTCTGCTGAGGAAGGCAGGAGCCTCCCCTGAACTGGAAAATGTAAACCCCCTCCCTCTGAAATGCTATAATTTTGAAATTAAGGGGCTCTCAGGCAAGATATGGGAGCAGGAATAACAGTTCTTTACTAGGGAAGAAAATAAAAAAAAATAGAAGAAACAATGCAGTGATACAAAACAACACTGCCAGAGTCAGAGCAGGAGCTGACCCCCTGTGGGTCAGGGGGGTGGCACAGTCCCATTCCATGGGGGCTCAGCCCTCCTGCAGTGCCAGCTGTGGTTCTGCTGGAGCAGGGATCCTGGACAAGGCTGGAGTTTTCCTCTGAAGCTCCAGGGCTGCTGGAGATGGGCCTGCTCTTCCTCTGGGAATGCAGGGCAGAAGAAAGCTGCTCCTCTGGGAATGCAGTGGGCAAAGGCTGCTGTGGTGTTCCAGGGGCAGATTATATCCAGGTAGGAATGCTTGGCTCCTCCCCTGGGCGGAGCATCTCCCCATGGGATGATGGAATTTTCTCAGCCATGCAGGGACACTCACTAGCCATGAACAGAAGATAATTAATAATTAATAGCCCATTAACAGAAGAGATCTCCTGAAGGGAGGATTGATTGTGGAAGAGATCAAGAAAACTGCCCAGTGAACAGCAGATAACTGCCCCAGCTCTGATAGATGGGGATAGAATAAACACCCCCATTTCCACCCTAAGAGAGATGTCCTCATCAGGACTGCAGCTGTCTGGGGCTGCTGTGGAGTTGTGTGAGGGTGGCCTTGCTCCATGGCTGCACCTTCTCCCCTCTCTGGGTGCCTCATCCTTGGATTCTTGCATCTTGCAAAGTGAGACATCACTGTCTGGGCTCTGAAAGGCTGCAGAGGGACCCAGGAATGCCATTTCCACTCCTGCTGCTCACCTGCCAGCAACCTCCCTCAGGGAGACGTGGGGATTAGCAGCTCTCATGGCCTTTATTTTCATAGCAGAATTTGGAGTTCACACTCACTGTGGTGACAGCAGAGAGAGTCTCGTGTGCTGGGTGGCAGCAAGGACCCCAGGTGGCAGGAGCAGAGGTTTTGGAGAGGCAGGAGCAGGATAATCCGTGGGCAGGGGGATATCAGAGTGCTGGGCGTGCTGTGCTCTCTATGCTAATGCGTGCTGGCTGGAGGAGACGCATTTATTATGTGTCAGGGGGAGGTGATGGATGGCAACTCAGGTTTTCCCCTGTATTATTTCAGCTCTCTGGTCTGCTGGTGATTTATTCAGTAGCATTTGTGGTGTTACAAGTCTAAAACCAAAAGTGGAATTTATTCAACCCTTTCCTGCTTTTTTTTCCCTCTCTGTTTTATTATATTTCTGAGGGGTTTTTTTTTTTTTTCCCCTCTGGTTTAAAGCTCTCCTTGCTTTTGGGGTAGATGGATTACAAAGCACCAGGCAGGTGTTTTCCTGCTGTTCTCTCCCAAACAAGAGCAACTTTCCCAGGGACTTCAAATGCTTGGGTGCTGGGCTCTTCCAGAACCTTCCATGTGGATCCAGAGGAGCTGCTGTGCTCCAGGCTTTTCTGGAAGGCTGCTGCTGAGTGGCTGAGCTTTTAAAAATCAAACTATATGCTGTTTGAAAATAAAACAAGCACTCTGGCCTTTGTCACAGAAACTCTGATCCATGCAACAGTTTGGGGCAATTTTCTTGGCCCTATGTTTTAATCTTGGGGGGGAAAAACCACTTCTTAGTATGCTAAAATAAAAATTATTCTGTTTAGGCTCAGATCTATGTACAGGGAGGCTGGAAAGGTTTGGGAGGTTCGAGATACCTTTATTTCTTGCTGCTCTGCACATTGCAGGACCTGCCTGTGTTTGCAAGCTGTAAATGCATGCAGCTCATCCAGTTTCACCCCAATGCAGGTCAGACCCTTTATCTTTAGGGCTGCATCCTCCATGTCCCCCAGGCACAGCAGCCTGAGCTGAATCAAGCCCTGGAGTGAGGCAAGACTCACTCACTGCTCTGGTATCTGTGGAAAATCAGCTTCCCTTCACACGAGGAGCATCCTTCCTGTCAGGAGTTTATAAATTGTGCTGCTTTGGCACTCTCCCAGTGCTGCTGGGGTTCACGTGTGTTGCACTAAGGTAGAAAAATCATTGAGAAAGGCTTCATAAAATCAAGCCTGCTCTCCTGGAATCAGTGGCTGGCCTTGTCAAAGCCAGCATTTTGCAAGTTCCCATGTGAAAGCAATCCTGGTGTGAGCAATTTGTTAACATAAAAAGCTATTCCTGAGTAAAAAAACCCAACTTGCACCTGCATAAACTGTTTTTTGCACCATTAGATAGAAAAATGAAAGCTATCTCTTACAAACAGCTTTCCTGAATGTAGACACTGAGAATTTGAGTGACCAATTAATATAAAATAACTTGTTACTAACCAGTAAAGTAATTGGGAAGAACTACTGACCAATTGGAGTCACACACGAGGTCTGTAAAACTGTACAAAAAGGAGTTATGTAGATAAAGGGCTTTTCCACCATGAAAAAAATGGAGTTCTGTGTGATTTATTCCCATACACGTGGAGCCCCAGAACCAGCAGTGAGGAGCAGGCTCTGCTCTGGCACCACGGGCAGGGCGTGAGGAGACACTGGGTGCTCACCCTTGTGAAAAACACCTTCACTCTCCTGTGAAAATGTAAAAAGTTAAATAAAGGACAATGGGAGACAAGGAGCATAGAGCAAAGGTGTGAAAAACACCTTCACTCTCCTATGAAAATGTAAAAAGTTAAATAAAGGACAATAGGAGACAAGGACCACTCAGCCAAGAGCACCCTGTTCTCTTCAGGGACACCCCTTAAATACTTTTTAATTACATCAGCCTGTTGCATATTCATAGACCCTTATGCATAGTAAACTTTTCCCCAAACTAGTTTACATTTTATTTATTAATAACTAACTATTAGCATATCTTCTTCTTGGCTCCACCTTTTTAGAGCATGTGTAATCCTTGGTTGTGCTTTTAGTCCTTTTTTATCATCACCTTCAGGTTTGGCCCCAGCCCACCTACAGACAGAGAGTGCTGAGAGCTGGCAGATCTGTACAGGTGTGATAATCCTGTGTTCATTGGATGTTTTATCCCATCCAAGCAGGCATTTTAACACAAGCACACTTATATCAGCTATTTCACTAAGCTTAATTAACAACAGAAATAAGAATTATATCTTTATAATCTATATATTTGATATATAATATAAACATTATTATATAACAAAGTTCCTTTAACGTCACACATATAAAACCCATTTTAATATCTGCAAAAAGCCAACATTAGAATATATATCTATAACACCCTGATCCTTTTGCTTTGGAGCCTTTTGAGGGAACTTTGCCGTGGTGACAGGCTGGGTTTAAGTGGCACATAAAGCTGCCAGCTCTTTATGGGGGCTGTCGGGCACTAAGGACATGGGGAATTATGGCAGCAGAGGCTCCCCACGCTGGTGCTGTGCAGAGGATGTCTCACAGGGGATGTGCTGTTTATTTATCTAAAGTAGCAGCTTTGCAGAGCTTTTCCAGCAGAACGGCTGCCAGGCCAGGGTGTCACCGTGCCTGCATCCACTGCTGCAGATTAGCTGTGACAGCCTCTAAATCTGGGGCAAAGAGGGGTTGGAGGGGCGAGGGAGCCCTGCAGGATGATGTGCAGAGGAGCCATTTCCTGCTGGAGAGCTGGAATATTTAGTCAGGGAATTTGGGCTGCTTTTGCTGAGAGCTGCAGGATTTTTGTGGGGCTATTGTTGTTTACAAACGCAGCCGCTCGTAGAGGAGCGAAATGTTTAATTGCAATTGGCTTTCCTCAGCCTTGTACCAGCCAGGGAAGAAGGGGAGAGGATGAGAGGCTGTAAAAAAAAGAAAAACATTAGTTTCCCTGTGGCTGTAACAGTTGTGAAGGATTTTTACTGCTGCTGCAGCAGGAGATGGTTCCTCTCCTCACGTATGGCCTGGGCTGGGATGAGCTGGGGCTCTGCCTTGAGCAGCTGCACTTTTTCCTCTCAGAGAGTGCAGCAGGAGCAGATTCCTGTTTGCTGCAGGAATTCCTGGGCCTCTGTACTGCCCTGCCATGCTGGCACACCTGGGCAGGGGCCAAAGCCTCACCTGTAGAGAGGAATTGCCTTTAACTGGCATTGCCAGACCCGTGCCTGGCAGGAAAAGTCTCCATTCAAACTGGCAGGGCTGATTCTCATTTCCTACCAGGTGGTGTGGCTGCTTTCATGGCTTTTATCCTGGGAAAAGTCATCCTCTCCTTTCTTCCCTTCCCTTCCCTTCCCTTCCCTTCCCTTCCCTTCCCTTCCCTTCCCTTCCCTTCCTCCTCTCCATGTGGCCTCCCACAGACTGTTCAGGAAAACTGAATATAGCAGCCTTGAAATGAAGTGATGAATTTTTCTTAGGAATTGGGGCAATGAAAAGGTTTGGCATTTTTGAAACAAAAAGAAAAGAACTTTCATGCATTTGGGAGAAAAAAGTACCCCCAAAACTCTGTCCTTTTTTCCAAAATTATACCTTGTTTTGGCTTTTGCTTGCTGGGATCTGCTTAAAGGCCATGCACATCCCTCAGGGAGACCTGGTGCTCCTTCAGCTCTTTCAGCTTTGTGAAATTTGTGTATCCTGCTGTCCTCAGGTCACTAAAATGCACAATTCCAGGCTGGAATGAGCTGCTCATGTCCTGTTGCAAATCTCCAGGTACCAGGATCTCTCCTCTCCTTCCTGCTGAGCTCGTTCCTGTTCCTCCTGGCTGGTGTGTGCCAGCTGGGACCTCCAGGCACATGGGGGGTAGTGCTGGCAACAAACTGCTGCCAGGTATCCCACAGGAGGGGAATGCCAAGGAAATGGGGGATAGAAATCTAGGGAAGACTCCTTGGAGTCAGAAGGGAAGAAAAAAAGGAATGTTTGGCACAGAGAGTTGGGCTGTGGGACAGTCTGGAAGGCTGGAGGAGGGAAATTCTCTTTTCTATCCCACAAAACAGCTGAGATTTTAATAGAATTTTTAAAATTTGCTCTCCATATGGCTGTAAGTGTGATATTGTTACAGATTTTGTAAAAATGCGAGACAGCCAGCCTGAGGGAGCCTGGGGGAGGGAAGCTGTGGCGTGGAGGAGAGGGAAGGGACTGAAATCCCTCCTTAGCTTCTTTCCTGCCTGTCTGGGAGCAGGCAAATGTCCTCATTCCAGGATTGCTGACTGAGCTGGAGCCTCCCCTTCCCTGCAGAACAAATGGAAGAGGCAAATTAAGCTGCGAGGGATTGACTCTGGGAAATAACAACTCAGAGCCCATCCTTTGTGCTGGGCACTGCTGTGTGCTCCCAGCTGAGGGGTGGGCAGGGAGGGGGTCCTGCCACCCTTTTCCCAAGGGAATTCTTCCATGGAAGGCAGGAGGCAGGCCCTGCTCTGCTGGGATTGCACACTCACAGTGAGGAAGGCTCAGTCTGGCAGGGGCAGAGCACACAAAGCCATCTCCTTGTTAGGAATGGATGTGGGGTTTTGGATAAGTCCCTGCCTTTTGCCCAGAGCTCTGTAGCTTTATTGAGGTGGCCAGCACCCCAAAACCCACTCTCATTCACAAGTTCTTTAATAGTGGCTGATTCTGTCTATTATAGAATGATTTATTCATTTAATAGACACAAAACTAACAGACATAAGCCTTAAAATAAACTATATACTTTAGAGTATAAAGACAAAAAGATAAAATACTAGTAAATATATAGGAATAAAGACAAAAAGAGAAACTACTAGTAGATATATACAGCACAGGGTTAAAGGTACCTATTAATGTTACAGCTAGTGAAGAAATAATATAACTTAGGATTCAGTGGATCTTACCATCCAGTTGTTGGTGGGGCACACATTGAGATCCTTTCCCTCAATCCCCAGGGAAGTAACCACAGATTTGTGTCCAAACTCTGGGGAAAAGGTCTGAACATTTTCAGGGTGTGTGTGCAGAAGGCTTCTGCCTCTCTGACAATTGTGTGTCTTTACAGTCTGTAAAATAGTGTCTCTCAGTCAAGAATATTTATTTTATCTCTTCCCACATCTGCTCTCCAGACTCAGATGTTGATCCTTAGCTGAGGCTGAGCCCTTTTGGCTGCAGAGATGACTCCTTTGGCCCTTTCAGCCCTGGGTTATTTCTTCTACGTGCATCAGCCATCTGTGGTGGAGAGGGGAGGACAGTCCTGCCACACTCCTCCAAATCCTGGGCAGCCAGAGACCTTCAGGCAGTGCTGGAGCTGGTTGGGAGGGGCGAAAGACAGCTCCCTGCCCGGTCCCATCCCGTGTATAATTTACAATACATCATGTTACATTTTTATTACTACACCAGCTCCCAGGCTCAGGGCTGGCGGGATTCCCAGGGAGGCTTTTGTGAGGAGAACTTCAACAGGAGGAGTGATTCCTTGGGAGCCTTTGTGTCTGGATGTGGGTTTAACACACACCTCCTAAAATCAGGTTGAATAAAATGGAGGGTTGGGAGTTAATAATTTCCTTTTCAATGGAATTGATACCAGAAAAAAAGGCTCGGAATAAGTAAGAGAGGAAATGAGAGTCACCCCTGCCATCTGCATATAATCCCTTCAGTATAGATTTCAATTGTGTTTGAATTATAGGGCAATTAGTTTGTCAGGCTGGGAAGGGTTATACAAGACCCCAGGAATTTCCTTGGGAGCTCTCTTAGCCCCAAAATCCAGAGAGGCTTTAGTATGGAAAGCTGTGGTGCTGGGCTGTGCTGACGCCATGGATTGATTTCCTACCTGTAGCAGATGTTCCCAGACAGATGACAAATTGGTGACACATAAATATTGAGGCTCCTGGAGCACAGTTCTGGAGTGAGAGCCATGCAGGTGACAAAAATAGTTCTGCTCAGGAGCAGGAGCTTCCCTGGCCATGGCACATGGTGTGGCCATGTGCCTGCAGAAACTTTCCCCTGGCTGGAGCCAGGAGCCTGCTCTCAGAGCAGGACTGAGACATTCCTTCTGGAGCGTTCCCTAAGTGTGCTAGGCTTCACACTGGAGTGTCTAAATTAACAAAATCTGGGAAGTTTTGGTGGGAAGATATATTTATTACCTGGCCTCATTCTGACATGAACAATAACACAAGTGCCAAGGCAGGTTAAAAATAGGCAGCATCCCCAGCAAAGTTCAGGAGACCTGGAGCTTCAGGGAGAAAAATCCAGCACAGAAACAGACACTGAAGACAGGGACTGAGTGTATTTTTTCTCAAAAAATAATACTTTGCATCTTCTAACACCTGTGTCTCAAAGAGGGTCATTTAATTAGTTAATAGTAATTGATAAGTTTCTTTTTAAAGGTTTCTCTTCCTGGTAATGCCTGGGATTGAATTCTGCTTGGGCTGGAGCGTGCAGGTTGGAGTGGATCATTCAAGGCTCTTCATAATCCTTTCCTGCTGGATTTCTGGGGTTTCCTTTTGCCTGTCCCCCTGCCCTGTCTCAGCAGGCTCCTTGGAGCAGAGCTTGTCCCTTGTCCCAGCTCCTCACCCACTGGAAGCTCCCTCCTGCCTGGTTATTTCTAAGGCACTGCTCTAAGGCACAAACCATATTTCCTTCTGGGGTTCCTGTTCTTTGCCCATTGTTTCATTCCCTTCAATCCTGCCCTAAGAACCAAGATTTCAAACAGCTCTGAGTGCTCAGCAGGACCAGGGAAAGCTCATTCCCCACAGCCTGAACAAAGCTTTTGTGAGGCTTCCCATGAACCAACATAAAAACCTAATTCTCTCTCTCTCTCCCTCGCTGCCCTCAGGAAGAGACCTCCCCAAAACAAGGCAGAAATAGTGTGTTCTCTGCTCCTAGGCAGTAATCAACCTGGAAAAGGGAGGGGAAGTTCAACATCCAGCCAGGAATCTCAAGGAAAGCCTTCCCTGTGTGCTGGCAGGCTCCCAGATTTGTCTCTGCCCGCTCCAAGACATGGACATGAGGGATCTCTAATAAGAATCTTGTTGCTGGTGCTGCTCCCTGTTTATTTTCTGCTCCAGGATTCACAAGTTGCTGGGTTCTGCACTACATGAAGAGCTTTAGAGATAAGGGTAGGAGTGAGAGGAGAGAGAAATTCTGCTGCAGCCTTGAAACCTCCATCCGTGGTGCTGAAATATCTCTGCGTTTCTCTTTGCCTTCATCGGTGTTTCTCAGAAGGATGTTTCCAACCTTGACTCCTGGGGAGGGAGATGCAGGCTCTGAGAAAATCCAATTTCATGTGAGACACGGAAATATTTGGTAGATAAAGTGCTGTCGTTGTTGCTGGCTTTCCTCTCTGTGCCTGGAATTGGAGCAGCTCCCTCTCTGCTGTGAGCTTTCACACTGTTCCTGTGTGGATGGATCCTCTGCTCCTTCAGACAGAAGTTCATCTGAGGTACTGCCTTCCCAAATTTTCCTGGCCTGCAGGAGGTGGATCTAGGGAATGTATGCACTATAAATACAGGGCTGTGAGCACCAGCAGGGCTGTCAGGGATCCAGGAGCTTGGAACATCTGCATGGATTTGTGGCATCCCCGATTCCCTGGATGGGTTTTCACAGTGTTGCAGTGTGCAGCTCATCCTGTAGCAGATGATCACACACAGGAAATTCTGTTTAGTTTGACTAAACTTTAGTGTTTTCCTAAATCTATCCCTCCTTGCTGCCCTGGCACTAAGCAGACTCTGCTCTTCCTACCTGGCTCCCAAACTTTCATCCAATTTGGAGGCAGGTAAGAAGATAACTCTCTCCTCCACAACCTGTTGCTCTTCTTGTTATTCCGTGCCAGATTGTGAATGAAAAAATCCTTCTGCATTTGAGACTGTGCTTGTAGCTGGTAATTAACACCCAGCACACTCTGCCAATGCATCTCAGAGCTGCTTTACAGAAACCTAGAGGTGGAACAGAAGCCACCCGGAAAAACAACGTCTGCCAATCGAGTTAAACCTTAAGTAAAATCCCCAGCCAAATGCCTGCAGGATAAATCTGGGAAGGATGCTGGCTCCTGCACTGAGCTGGGGAGGTGTTTTCCAACTATGGGGCCCCAGAGATAAGAACTAAGTGCTAATGGGACTTATGCAGATCCATCTCCCCCTCTTGTGTGCTGTGTTCCAGCTGGGAGCGGGTGCTTTATGGGGAGTTAACTCCTCCAGAGTGCAGTGGAAGTGCTGACAGAGCCGGGTTTTAAGCACTGCTAATGGAAATGTCTGCTTGGGGTTCCACACAGCGTGCACAAAGGCAGAGTGAGCCCTGTTCTAACAAATTCAGTTCGCAGAAGTGATGTGTACATGAAATACACCTGCCAGCCCCGTGGCCTGGCTCCAGCCAGGACTGTTCTCACCCACGTGCCTTTCCCTCCTCTGTGTCATCCTCTCTGAACGAGGCTTTAACAGAAGGGCTGACACTCCTGTCCAAGTGCCTGCCTAGCAGACAGACCCAGCCCAGGCAGCTGTCAGAGCTGAGCTTGAGGTGAGTTTGCACTGCCTGAGCCCCCCAAGCCCCCTGGCACATCTGGAGCTGGGCAAGAGCTGTTGAATGGAATCGATATGGTGGAGAGCAGCCTTGTCCACAGTGGCCAGACTGCCCTGTGCTCCTCTGGTGTGACACCACTTCCACCAAGGATGTCATCTCCAAATGTGGGGGATTTCCTGGCTGCTGTAAGCTCAGTGCCTGTCTGCAGGGGAAGCAAGGAGCTACTGCATTAACCCCTCTGCCAGCCACAGTTCTTACAGTTTATTGCTTCTCCAGGTTCATGGTAACCTCATGAACTGGTTACCAGTTTATTTGCCTCCCCTCATGCTTGGGTGTGACTCTGAGAACCCCTGAGATGGATGGCCCAACAACCTCCAGGGCCATCCATCAGCTCTGCCCAGCTCCTGAGGCAGGAACAGGCACAGCCTCACATGGCCTGGGTGCAAAGTGGGAAGAGAATCAGATGCAGAGTTTTGTAGCTGAGCTGATATTGCACCTGCAGTAAGAACCTGCAAAGTGAGACCTCCTGGGGGACAGCTTTTACTTTTGGACCTCTGTAGCTCCTGGGTTCCTCGGGCCACAGCATAAGACAGAGATGTGTGTACGTGCATCCACAGACACCCACAATTATGCAGACACTCATAGCAAGAGACAATTTGCTGCTTCAAAGAGTCCAAGGGCCAGAACTGCAGAGGCATTTGGATGCCTGAGGCTGCATTGAAATGGGACAAGACCCAAGTGAGTTGGGCACATAATTGCTTAGAACAATTTTAAATACTTCTGGGCACACACCTCAGGAATTTGCATCCTCAGGGGTGCAAATTGCCTTAGAAAACCTGGTCCTTGAGCAGTAACAGCAGGAGAGTCATAGGAGAGACCACAATGCTCATTTGCTATGTGGGAGCTGTGGCAAAGGGAGTACCTGTGACTTGCCTGAGGTTATGTGAGAAGGCAGGGGCAGAATATCCCCTTTCTTCCAGTTTGCTACTCTCCAGCACCAGCTGTCCCCCTCTCCTGTTAGCTGAACAAGGAAACTCCCTCCTGCAGCTCTCAGCTCTCCCTTTCCTGTGCATTTCATCTAGGTCTGCCTGTAGCCACCAAACACAAGCCTCCAACCAACCCAAAGAAGTTTCTTAGGAACCCCCCCAGCCCCAGAAGGAGCAGCTACAACTGCAGCTTGCGAGTTTGGCCCCCTCCACCCCTCCTTCCATCTCCCCTCGGTGTTGTCTGCTATTTTCTTTTGATTTGGAGCTTTCCTGAGCACAGAGTGTGCAGCAGGCTGTGATTACCCTGTGTGGAGCCTTTCCCACTGACAGCATGATGAGCAGAGACAGAGCTGGTGCATCCACAATTGAAACCAAGCAGGAGGCCGGCCCAACACCTCACTTGCCAATTAAGTGAGTCGATATTGTGCACAGGATAATGTTTGTTGTTTGCCTGTGTTGCCAAAACACTTCCAGGCTGTTCAGAGCAATACAGCAACGGTGTCACCTCCCTGCTGGAGGGATGAGCTCTCCAGCCAAACCCACTCTGAGAGGAACAGCCACGGAGGGAAAAGGGAACTGGGCACCTCCAGGGCTCTGTGTCCATCAGGGGCTTGTGTGAAGGCTGTTCAGGGTGGGGGAAGCCAAGAACCTCTTCCACTGATCATGATGAGTGTGTGGATGCAAAGGACAGAGAAGGAGACGGCATCTGTGGAGTTAAAAAGGTGTTCAAGAAGATGGGAGGCAGTGAAAAGACGCTGCAAAGGAGCCATGGGCAAAGCTGGCTCCCAGCAATCCCCCTGGTTCTGTACACCCTAGGGAGCTAGGTTTCCTCACTGAAGATGGTGTCTGCAGCCTCCACTGAGAGCCCAAGCAGAGGGAATCCAGCAGAGGGAAACTCCAAGGGGTGCAGGATTCTCCCACAGAGCAGCACCTGCCCCGGGAGCAAACCTGGGCACTGCTGCTCACCTGGGAGCCACTGGGATTTCTGAGGGGCTGGGAGCAAAGAGCAGCTCCTGCCAGAGGTGCTCACTGATTTTACACTTCCTGAGGGTGAGCTCCCCTTCCTCTGGGGCCAGGTGGGATTTGGAGGCCCCATCCCAACTCTCAGGTGGGATTCCTTCAGTGGGAATCCCTCCTGCTTGCAGGGGAAGCAAAGGTGTGTTCTTTGTTCTTGGCCAGGCTCACCCTCCTGCTGCAGAGCTCCGGGACTGCCCCAGGCAAACTGATGTTGGTTCTCTCCTGACAAGTTCCTGCCTCGGGTTTATTTCTTTTCCCAAAGTACACAGACAATGTTTTCCTGCCTCTCTGCAGTGACAGGAGCATGAAGATCCGTGAGGCATCTCCATTCCCAGCAAAGGCAGCTGCAGAACCATCTTGGCACAGCAGCAGGGAGATTTTGGGGCGCTCCAGCCCTCCCTCCCCGTGTGGGGACAGCGGGGTGATGGCAGCACAAGAGAGGAGAAAGGGCCACACACCATTTTGCCTCAGATTTGCACCTTTCATCCACTGTTATCAGTGCCAGGAAACATCAGTGTCCAGAGGCCCAGCCTGGCTCAGGAGGGGCCTCTTACGATGGTGATGGCATTTTGGGTTTTGTTTTTTTCTTTTATATGTTCTCTGCATTCTTCACACATACATTTGTAACTCTGTAGCCTATTGTATAAGTGGCTAATTTCCCCAATAATTTTCCATGGCCTTTCCCTAGGCAAAAAGACAAAACAAGTTCCAGAGCTCGGGGGGTACAAGGCCCCAGTGCTGTCTTGGTTCTTCCAGGGAACCAAAGCCAAGAACAACTCTTCCAGATAAATTTCATGGACAAAGTACAGCTGGTACAGAGGGAGGAACTCCAGAAAAAAGCCTTGACCTGAAGAGAAATTGCATCACTACTTGTCCTCCTAATTAATGCTTTTTATCAAATATGCTAATTTCCTAAACCAAATAAAAATGTACTCACCCCTGGGGCGTGGGCTTTTGAAGACATCTTTCCATAACTGCCCCTGAAATCCTTCAAATAAAAATCCACTTTTATATTACCTCCTTACTAAAATTATCTCAAATTTCATTTCCAAGTTGAGAAAATGGCAACAATGGTCATGAACAAGAAAAATCCCTTTAAGCTGAAGCCTCATCATCCTATTCCCCCACCAGCTCCCAGGCCTGTGTTTGCTGGTTGGCCTCTCACCATTCATCCCCATGTGCCATGGTCACTGAAAGCACCTGGTGACCACAGGTGTGGCCCCCTCCTCTCCCTTCTCTCTCTTCCCTGGGCTTCACCAGGAAGTATTTATTAAGTGTCAAAGTGATAAATGAAAAGTCATATTTTATTGTGAATTATTCCAGCCCTGCAGTGGAGCCCAGATCTATCGCCTCAGAGAGTTATTAACTGCTTACCACAGAGAGCTATAAAACCCTCATCATTTTCTCCAGTCTCTGCTCTGTCAGGGTGAGGGAAAGAAAGCCAGATCATCAAACAAAATGCTTGGGAAGCTGCCTCCAAAATTCCATACCAGGCCAGAAAGGCTGGAATGATTTCATCAGAGCAGGACAGGTCTCTTGTGAAACACCTTTGCTGGGTTTGGTTCTCCCCAGCGTGTTCTTCTCCTTTTCAGGTTGCACCACTCAAGTGCCTTGTGAGAGAGCCCTTGGCAAGCTCACTCTGGCAGCCGTGGCTCTATTTCTTCACTTAGTGGCTTCTTCTCACAAGCACAAAAAGCAAAAGCAACTCCAAGGTGCAGTTAGCGCTCTTTTGAATTTCTCTCATTGTGTTTCTCCAAAGACACCACAAAGATTTCCAGATAGGAAGTGGTGTTCTCATCCCCTTGTCGCTGCACTCGAGATTGAATATGTCACCTTTAGCAGCTCCTTGGCCAGGCTGCAGAGCCAATTTCTGGTGCAGTTTCACTGCTTCGAGTGCCTGAGTAGGAGCTGAATTCCTGTTGACACCAATTGAATTTGGAATGTGCTCTTCACTTCTTTGACTTGATGAGAAATGATCCTGACTCCTCGTGTCCTGCAGTCATCTCACAACAAAGACCCTGCTGGTTTTTTCCATGGTCTGCAGAAAGGCCAAGGATTTCCTGCACCCAAAGGCTGCCAAGGCCTGTCATTGCACCCTGGTGACACAGAGCTGGCCACTTGGGCGGTGCAGAGCAGCAGGAACATCTCCTGACTAGGTTTGTGCATTGTCTTCTTTCTCACAGGTGTTTTTGTGCTCCTCTGCTTTGGATTTTAACCTTGCTCCATGGCAATACCTTCTTTTCATAGTGCTGATAGTCCAGAAAAGATTTGCTTTAGAATCTACCAGGACATAAAAGGTTTAGGTTGATCAAGAAGTCCCCTGAATCTTCCCCAGAGCTGTTTGCTGCTGGAGGGTTGTTGAGAGGTAAAACAAACCTCTCTCAAGACAATAAATGTAACAAAGACTGGATCATCTTTCATCCCTTCACATAGATGGGACTTTTCTCTGCAACATGTTCATTTCTGCTTGAATTTGTGACCTGGGAAGGGAATAAAAATGCATGCACTGGGTGTTCTTTGGAGTTGGACAGGTTTGCTAGGAAAAGGGAGGGATCCTCTTGTGGGAATCATCAACCAGTGGATCCAATCCACCGTCCTGTAAGATCTGCTGTTGTCTTCCAAGGTCTAGTAGGTGCAATGGTGGGCTAAATTAATGTTTGGAGTTTGACTTAGCTGGAGGTACAACATCTGAAGCAAGATCAGCCTCTAGGTCACCCTCAAGTTCAGCAGGCCCTTGATGTGCCCCAGACCAGCAGCAGCAGCTGAGGGGAGTGAGGGGGAACCACAGCTCACAGCTTGGTGTGCTCTGGGGCACCTGCCACATTGCTGCCTCCATTAAATGAAACTCCACTTCTAATTATAACCCATAATTACAGCCTTCAACCAATGTGATTTGTGCAGAGAGGGGTCACAGGGCCGAGCTGGCTCTGGGGGATATCAGTAAACATCCCTGGTTGCCTCCCCCAGCCTGCCAGGGACACACAGGGCTAATGCAGCCTGGCAGGGCACACAGCTGGATTGATGGGAGCTGTGCTGTGCCCTCTGCCCCCAGAGATATTCTGTGACAAGGCAGTGAAAGCTGCAAACACGAGGCCAAACCATCTATTCAGCCTGACAGCTCTGGACAGGGGTTAAGGAGCTCGTGGACTCCCATCAGCATCGATGAATGGGCTCCAGAGGATCTGCATTAACACTTGGAGTGCCAGGCCCCTGGGTGTGAGTGGCAGCTGTGCCTGGCCAAATGTCCCCTTGTCACAGGGACAGCCATCACCCTGAGATCATGGGGAACAAGGTTCTGTGTCCCTGGAAGGGGGGGCAATGGCAGCTGTGCCTGGCCAGATGTCCCCCTGTCACAGGGACAGCCATCACTCTGAGATCATGGGGAGCAAGGTTCTGTGTCCCTGGAAGGGGGGCAATGGCAGCTGTGCCTGGCCAAACATCCCTGTGTCACAGGGACAGCCATTACCCTGAGATCATGGGGGAAAAGGTTCTGCACCCCTGGAAATCTGGGCAGCCAGGAGGGATTCACTTCCAGGGGAATTTTTTAAGAGCATGGGATGATAAAGGCTTGTGGTTTGTTCTCTGGAAACCCCTGTGGTCACACTGGAGGTGTTGCTGTAAATGGTGCAGGTTTGGCTTGAAATTCTGGTCTTGGCTCTTGTGCTTTTCTGGTGTGTATTTCTTAAATAACCCCCAAGAGTGGTGCAGGTTCCTCTTCAGGGCTGGTGCCAGGTACAGCAGAGACTTTGTGTGAGCCAGAGTCAGTCCTGGGGGTTCTCTGGTCAGACAGAACCTGTGGGTTTGCTCTGCTCTGGCCTCTTGCACTTCTCAAGCTCAGAAAAATGCAGTGACTGACCTCTGCACTGAATCTAACAAGCTGTGGTTCCTGCCATGCTCTCCTGGTTTGGATCTAAGTGATGGAGAATTAGCCCTGCTCTTTGGTCAGCTCTTGCAGGGAATAGTTCCTCTCCCTGTTAATATTTGAGTTTCAGATGCCATTTAAATATTTCAGTCTCAGCTTGCAGCCACTGGGCCCTTGGGGTATTAAGACAGCAAAGGTGACAGAGACAGAATGAAAAATCAAAATCAGATTGTCTCTCATTTGATATAATTTCCCTTGGACTTAAACTGTGAGGGAAAGGAGACAGGACTGCTCAGACATAAACTGATCTGCTGATTGAGATGACACAGTTGGTTTGGCTTTTCTCCAGCCAGCTTGATTTTGGGTTTGTTTTCCCTGGAAATGGGTTGTACAGCTGCAAGTGCTTTGACACCCCAACTTCTGCACATCTCAGCCAATTCCAGCCCTGTTTGGTGGATGAGTAATGGCCATAAACAGGATGATGTCCAGACAAATCTCACAGAAGTAGCAGCAAGGAAGAGGAAAGGGACCTTCTAAGGCTCAAAGGCCCCAGTTCCAACTTCTTCAGCTGGAGGAAAAGGTCCAGAACCTTGCAGAGTTGAAAAAGCTTCAGCAAGAGCTCCCAGGCAGTGAACAGTGAAATACAAAACAGTTTAGAAATTTGATTTAACCGTGCCTGTGTTCAGGAATTTCATCTTTATTTACCTTCACAGCAATACAGGATCCAGCTGGCTGGAAAGAGTGCAGACATCTCACGAGAGGCCGTCTGACCCCAGCCTCCCTTCGACTCGGGCAAGGTGGCCAACAACCGTTTTATGGCTGGATAGCTGAAGCAAAGACAGATTAAATTGTGTTCTGTGAGTCCCACAGGGTGGCTGCTTGATTGTCAGCCAGCTCTCTCTTGCTTTCTTGTCTCTAATTCGATTCTTTGATCAGAGGCTCTGGCTTTTGTTTCTATAGCTCGTCCAACCTCCTTGTTGTTGTTTCCAGCAGCCTGGTTACAGCTCTGCTGTGCTGGCACCATCATTGTTCCTCTCTGCAGGATGGGATGTATGTCTGAGTAATTCTGTGCATGAGTTGTCTTTCTCTCAGAGACGTTTCTGTGATACTGAATAAATTGCAGCACACAGCTTATTAGAGAAACAACAAAAAAACCCCATCAAAAACCTTCACAACCGAGGCAGTTCAAAGAAGCAAGCAGCAGAGTCTGACATAAACAAGCTGTAGGAACACAGTCAGGAACTTTCCTGCTACTTTCTGGGATAGATTTGCCAAAGCCTCTGCTCCCTGGGTTATCACATGCTCAGCTCTGGGTCAATCACATTTACAATCTTGTTTTCACCCTCTGAACTGCACAGCCAGGGCCATCCTGCCCTGCGAGGTGGGATAATCCCAGAGCTGCCTACACAGGAATTCAGTCCAGCTCAAAGGTGTGTTCTGGAAGGATTCCCCTGCTTCAGGTGCTTTTCCCTGCTGCCTCTGAACACCTGGGGAGTTTCACAACCTGTGGGAGATATTCCAGGCCAGCAGCCTTCCCACCTCTGGGTATCTGGAGCAGGAAGCACTTCATGCCCTGCGTTTTTCATTTTTGGATAAAACAGCTTCCACTCCCCTGCACCTCTTAGCAATGCAGCTAAAATCCTTCCCAGCTAAAAATCAGATTCACCAAGAATGTCTTTATTGATTTACAGGGTTCAGCTTTATGAACATCTCCAGTATTTCTTTTTGGTCAAAATAAAGCAATATTAAACACCGTAGCAATAAATCCAGGGCACCCTCTTCTCTCCAGGGTGCAAGGTTATCCAAATGTATTTATCATTTACCAACAGCACTATTTAAACTACAATATTTGACAGGAGTGGTTGTGTCAGGTGTGATGGAGTGTGGGTTATAAAAGGACATTAAGAGAGACTTTGCATTTGTCCTTCAAACATAAAGTCGATTTTTGCATGATTGGTACTTCAGAGCTCATCTCCAGCACAAGATGAACTGGGAGCAGCACTCAGGGAAGGCAAATGGCTGGGACCTGGTAGCTCCCTGTGCTGAGGTCTCCAGGAGGGCTCTGCCCCTCTGCATCAAAGGTGCTTCAGAACAGGAGTTCACCCAGGCTGCTCTGCAACCACCAGGTGGGATTTTCCTGAGGAGGTCATGCCCCTCCTGGAGGATTTGGAGTTGGAGGCAAAAGGTTTTAACTTCACCAGGCAGTCATGCCTTCATTACACTCTGCAGGAGGCAGCAGTTTCTATAAACAAGCCCAAATCTGGCAATTTTGCTTTCTCCTTTTAATCCAAGAGTTACCCTGGTGTGCACAGGAGTTTTCTTTCATCTCAGGAGCCCTTTGGGGCACCAGCCCTGAACAGAAGCGTTAATGCCTCATCACACAGTGAGTGGCTGTGGGCAGCTGGGTCAGGAAGTGACCCTTGCACCAAATATGATTGATAGGAATTCCCTGTGGAGCTGGGGAAAAGATGGAGAGAGCTGTAGGGGAAGCACGAACTCAGTGTGAGGTCCAAGGTAGCAGCCACGCACGGCCTGTGGGGTGTGGAGTGAAGGACATGTGGAAAATATCCCCTGGCCACAGCACAGGCAATCAGGAAAATAAAGCCTGATACTGGAAGGGCAATGAGAAATGTGTCTGCAGAAAGGCTTTGCTAAAAATGGACTGTTCCATTTGAGGGAATGAGGAAAAGTGTAGCCCCTGGATAAAGTGGTGTTTCTGTGTTTACACATCTCCATCTGGTTGTCACAACTCTTCCCCCTGTTCTGCAGCCCTGGTTCTCCTCCTGGGAGGGTCTGTGTGGCCAGGGCAGTGGATCCTGGCCGTGGAGCTGACAGCTGATGAGGATCCTGGAGCTGGTGCTAGTTAGTGCCAGCTTTGGGCTGCAGGCACCTCCTGCCAGTGCTGCAGCCTGCTCTGGGGGCTGCACAAACACAGAGCACAGCCCTGGGGGCTGCACAGCCAGGCAGGGACACCAAAGTGCTTTTCTCAAAGGCAACTGGTGGCAGAGGCAGAGCAGGCAAAGTCTTCTCTGTTCCCTCCTGCAGTTCTGCTGCTGAATTGAAGAAGCAGTTCCAGGCTATAGGTGGGGTGGAGAGACAGAAATATTTAAAAAACAGAAATAGGAATAAAAAAGCCAAAGCACTCAGGTGTTTCATTATTCCTCAGGTGACTCTGAGCTGAGTGGCTGGGTTTAGCAGGTAGGAGGCATTCGTTTTGTAATCCCTTGTTTGCAAATTGTGAGGCTCTCGGCATGTTCTGGGATCTTAAATGACTCTCATCATCTATTTACCAGTGCTGTGAAGTTCCCCCTTTTATACCAGATTATGGTAATAATGGTATTGTGCAGCAGATGAAATTAGTTTTTCTACACAGTTTTGTTTCATCTCAGTGGCTAAATGTGTGAAATAAAAGGTGAAATGGGCAATATTTTCATGGGTAAGCCAGTTCCCTCCCACATCCACCCTACAAACACAGATGCTTCCTCATATCCTGGAGACAAGCTGACTGCCAAGCAATGCATGACAGGGCTGTGAGAAGCAAGAGATTTTTAAAATTTAGATTTGCCATTAGGGTAATTTTTGAGATTTATGAAGTTTCAGACAATTGGGGACTGTTAGGAGCATCTCCCGTGGGCTGGCACCTGCCATGGGCTGTGGCAGCCCTGAGGGATGCTGGGGTCATGCCCATTTTCTTTTCCCACTGGCACACTGCAGCACAAGGCTCTCCACAGAGATGTGAGGGCTTGGATGTGGCTCAGGATCCTCTTTAACCCAACTCTCCTTGGGAAGTGTTAACAGGAATAAACTGTCCTCCCATCCCTTTATGAGCCTGGCCTTTGCTGTGAGAGGTAGCAAAATCCAACAGTGAGGATGTCCCTCAGCAAAAACTGACTTTTTTCCCCCCAAAAATTAACTTAAAAACGCCCTAAGTTTCCATAATCTTGTTTGGGATCTGTCAGTGTCTGCTGGTTGGTCATACTGATTGAAGTCCCTGCCATGCAAACTTTACCTCCTGTGATGCATTTTGGTGGAGGCAAAACTCAGACTATGGATTCTTATCACATATCCCAGATTTGCCTGGACAAACATCCAGACTAAGAGTCAGCTCAGAAATTTCCTGAGAAGATTTTGTTGTTTTTGTGTTCTGCACAGATATCAAACTTTATCTCACATTTTACATGGAGTGGGCCAATCCCAATTTCTCACCTTAATTGGGGATTTCTGCAACCATCAGCATCCTAAAAATGAGGCCAGGGTAGAGCAAAGTCTTTTCTTAGCCTCACCAACACGTTCTTTAAATTTAATCTGAAAGATTTCTATCAGGGAGTGGAGAGAGATGGGGAAGAATCTTGTTTAGGAGGGGGGAAGAAAGTAGGTCAGACAGAAAAGTGTTTTATTGTTCCCAACTCCTGGCGTGCGCTCCAGGAAAGAAACGAAGCTTTGTTGAAGCACTTTGCTCAGCTCTCCTTGCACTTGTGAACATGTCATGGTAAAAAAGCCTTCAGAGCTGCCCAGGAGGGAGCTCAGCCCGAGCCACCTTGAGGGCTGAGCACAAAAAGGGCTTTGTGGGCTGAGCCCTGAACCTCAGAAACACCAGGGAGGACTGAGGGGAAGGATCTTCTGCACAAAACCACCTCAGAAGCCCCTCCAGCACCCTGGATTCCCCCAGAGGAGATTCCCACATCTGTGAGGAGCAGCAGGCTGGTTTTTCCCTGTTATCCCATGAACTTCCTCCCTGGGTTAAGGAAGAGACTCCTCTCACCAGTCCCTGCCTCACTGTATCCCTAGAGCCCTGTTGGGGCTTAAGCCCAGGAGAAATTAAGCAGCACTCCCTCTCTCCCTTTGCAACCCAGTGGGATGGGGTGGAGAATCAAAAGTGAAATGTGTAGGTTGAGGTAAGAACAATTTAATAATCAAAAATAAAGTAAAAATGCAGTAATAATGGTAAATTATAATAATAATAAGGGGAAAAATCCATGCAATTGCTCACCACCCACTGATCAATGCCAGACTGGCCCTTCTGGGTAACTCTCCCCAGCTTTTATACTGGGCAGGACATTCTGTGGTGTGGAATATCCCTGTGGCCACTTTGGGTCACCTGTCCCACCTGTGCCTCCTCCAGGTTTCTCCCTCCAAACCTGAAAAAAGTCCTTGATTTAGGATAAACACAACTTGGGAGAAGCCCAAACCCTCAGTGTGTTACCAACACCACTCTCATCACCAGCCCAAAGCAACAGCTTCTGGGAAGAATTTAACTCTGCCCTGGGTGACACCAGGACACCCCCAGCACTGAGCTGATGCAGCCAGGGCCTTGTTTTTCTTTTTACAGAAAAGCAGCACCTGGAAGCACACACAGCTTCTTCCCCAGGGCCTGGAAGGGAGGAGGAACAGGCCCCACACGGAGTTGGATAAACCACGTTTAACTTGAGGTGTGTGACAAAAGTGTCCCTGAGTGCTGCTGGTGAGGAAGGGAGCAGCTGCAGAGTGCCCAGCAGCTCCTGTCACACCTGCAGTGACCCCCAGCAGGTGGGAACAGGGGGGAGGAGCACAAATCCAAGCCTTGGCTGCAGAATGGACCCATCTCCACTGGTTTCCAGTGCTGGGGAGGGTTACAGCTCAGCCTTGGGTCTGACAGAACAGGGTGGGTGTGCACGCAGGGTTTTATCCCTCAGTGTGATTTTTGGGAATAATCATGGGTCATTTTCATGCACTGCCTCGTGTCTCAGCTTCATTCATCACCAGTGTGATGGCCAATTACTCATCTCTAACTATTAAGCAATGCTAACAGCTACTTTAAATGCAAGCAGAGCCTTAATCTAGTTCTAACTCAGATGGACGGCGATACTTGTAATTAGGCCATCAAAGAGAGGAGAAATGTGATGTGTTTATAGCTGAGGGAACCTCTGCATTGAACTAGTTGAGGGATAATTATGTATTATCTTTATTAACAGGGCCCAAGTTAGTAAATAATGGGTCATGCTTTTGCATTTGGGGTGTTAAATATCGTGGATTCGGGCTAAACTGCAGATTTTGTGATGCTGGGAGATGCTGCCTTGCCAGAGCATCCACCACGAGGCAGGTTTCCTGGGAAAGGGGTGTCAGGGCTTCCCTACACCCCACCCAGCTGTAGCCAATTCCTATTACAAATCCATCCTCCTCTGATGGAATTTAGAGCTGATCCAGGGCTTGTTCCATGGGTAAAACTGAATAAAATTCTTCCATAAAGAAAATCAAAATTTAAAAAAGGTTGAGGAAGCCATTGCAATAAACACACATTGATAACACATCATGAATACACCTCCCCAGACATGCCTTGGCCTGGGTAGTGTGTGTGACAGAAATCAGATAAACACCTCCCAGCTTTTGATCAGAAAATGTGAACTGAACCTGTCCCTCACTGGAGGAGCTGAGAACCTGCTGGCTCCCTTCTTCAGAGATTAATAAGAAGGAAAGGGGGGAATTGGAGAGAAGTTGTTTTGAAAGCAGAAGCTTTCTATTCCAAAATGATAAACAGGAAAAGAGGAAAAAGATCAGTGTCAAAATTCATTGGGGGTGAAAGAAAAATATGGAAATGAGTTAAAAGTGAATGTGTGTCTTTCTCTGGAGATGTTTCTCTGTTTTCCTGCAGCTTTATTAATCAGCCTGTTCCTGTCTCTGCTGTCCAAGAGAGCAGGAACCCAGGGCACCAGACTGTGAGGCGAGGCCACAGGACACCCTGCACATGTATTTACAGCATTAATATTGCTGTTCTTTGATTCCACCTTTAATCAACCTCCTTTTCTCCTAACGAGCCGCTCAGCGAGGTGTTTGCCTCTTGCAGGGAAGCGCTGTGTTCTCTTTGTCTCTCTTTGTGGAACCCCACGTTTGGGACCTCACCAAGAGAACCCCTCAATCCCAGCTGGGCTGATGCACCCAGGAAGGATTTGGCTGAGCACAGAGGATGTGCCAGGGGTAGGAATTCTGTGAGAAACATGCAACAGCCTCAGTGAGGGATGTGAAGTCTTGGGGCAGGCAGGATTTTACTGACAACAGAGGATGTGCCAGGGGCAGGAACTCTTTGAGAAACACAATGGATTCATGCAGCAGCCTCTGAGGGATCTGAAATCTTGGGGCAGGAAGGATTTTGCATCCACAGAGGATGTGCCAGGGGTAGGAACTCTTTGAGAAACATGCAACAGCCTCAGTGAAGGATGTGAAATCTCTGGGACAGGCAGGATTTTGCTGAGCACAAAGAATGTGCCAGGAGTAGGAATTCTGTGAGAAACACAATGGATTCATGCAACGGCCTCTGAGGGATCTGAAATCTTGGGGCAGGAAGGATTTTGCATCCACAGAGGATGTGCCAGGGGTAGGAACTCTTTGAGAAACATGCAACAGCCTCAGTGAGGGATGTGAAATCTCAGGGCAGTGTAGGCCACGTGTCCTCCTCTCCATCCCTGCAGCCCCAGCAGAGCCACCATGCTCTGATGGCACCGAATTCCCTGCTGCTCTCTCATCCATCTTCTGTTCTGCTTTTGATGTCAGGCTCCAGGTTTTCAGGGTCAGCTCCTCTGCCTGCCTCTCCATATGGAAATGCTTCAGCGAGGCGTGGAACAAATCCATGATGAGTTGGGTGTGGGGCTGGCTCTGTGGGAAGCACTAATGAAGCGTCAGGCAGAAGGCCCCTGATGTTCATTAAACCCAGGGAATGCCCTGCAGCTCAGCAGCAATTCCAGCTCTAAAATTAAAGTGGAAACACAAGGAGGAGTCTCCAGGCATTGGCAAAGGTACCTGCAGACAGCCTGGCCCGTGGCCAGAAGTGCTGCCAAAACAAAGGAGGATCTGGGATAAAGGAAGCTTTAAATGGTGGAAAATCCATAGGTGAAATGTTTGCCTCTTCAAATCCTGCTCCAAACTCCTCCAAAGGAAATGATGGAGAGCTTTTCAGGGCCAGACAGCTTTTTTTGAAAGATAAAACAGGCAGAATAAATTAAAGTTGATCCAAGGATTCACTTAGGCTGCTGTCTTTGGTCCACATCAGGTTGACTCCAGTTTGGAGGCAGCCCCGTAGTTTCACTCTGGGATAATACAGGCTGAGGGCTGTGCAGGGCTGTCACCCAACAGCTTTTCTGTGGCATCTGAAACCTTGTCCTACATTGTTCAGTCATTCCTTAAAGTTCTGGAATCAGATCCATGCTGGATCCATGCTTGTTCTGGGTGAGATCCATCTGAGCTGCCCTCAGGTGTGAGTCCAGCAGAGCAAAGCACTCTGCACTGTCCCCATGCAGGTGTCCCCTCCTGCTGCTGCTGCTGCCCCTCCTCTCTGCTCTGCTACACACTCAGGTCTGCTCTCCTGGGCTCTTAACACCATTACCTTGTCTGGCAAGAAGAAAACTTCCCCCTTCTTATGTTTGACACAGCAGAGCTGCGTATTTTGGACTATTTGGGTTCTGTCGTTCATCCCAATCTCATCTCATTCGCTTTTACCTTTTCAGGAATGAATATCCCATTTATCTCCATCTCCTCTTCTACTCACTATTTCTTTTTGTGTGCCTTCTTTTATCCCATTCCTCACTTCTCTTGCTGTTGCTGTTTACCAGCCCCTCCCCACCTCCTTCTCTATATATCTTACAGGGTTGCTTTACTTGAGCTTTGCAGTTTAGTGGATTAATTTTATTACTTTCTTTTGTGTGTGTCTAATTGACATGCAGTTTCAAACTCTATTTCATTTCAGCAGTGCTGACCTTTATCCCCTTGCAGGCAGAGGGTTTTTTTTCTCCAGCTAATACCTTCACAACCTCCCTGAAAACAAAAATGCAGCACAATTTAGCTCAAGGGTGTGGGGAGTGTAGGACAGCAGCAGGAATCACCCAGCAATGGAGAACAGAGCTGGCCTTTCTTTTGCTACCCCCATGCAATCATCAATGAGGCAGCTTAAGGGAGTTTGTTTTTCTTCCCATTTTATTTCTGACAAAATCTCTTTCCTCCTCTGGGAATGTCATTGCCACAGAAGGAACAAAGCCCTGTGTGGGAACACCTGAGCCTGGCCCTGGTGGTGTGAGCTGTCTCTGACAACAGCAAGAGAAATTTTTTTCCAAGGAAAGTGCAAAACCTTCCTAAATGAGGCTTTGGGGAGATTCCTTCTTCCTTTGCCTGGAGGGCCTGGGTTTGTTCTCCAGCACAAAACTTTCTCCCTTCCAGAAAACCCCAGGAAGCTGCAGTTCCTGGGCCCATCACCATCACTCCAAGCCTCTCTGGGGCTTCACAGGACTGAAATCCAAGTGGAAATTCCCTGCTTGGCTTTGCTGTCCATCTGGTCAGAAGGAAGTGGGACAAATCAGGAACATGGGACAATGCTCCCCTTTCCTCACAGCCCTTCTTGAAAACTTGAAAATGACCTTTTGGATGGAAAAACCTCTTGGAGCCTTTTGGTTTTCCCTGACACTCTGCTCCAGAGCAGGTCCCACTTTCCCAGGTGCTGTCCCTGCTTGGAGACAACACATTTCTCTCTCCTCCTTATTTCCTCACCCAGCAGAGCAGAAATGGCAGTTGACAGCCTTTTTATATAAGATGTTTTCATTATAATTTTAATGGGCTAATTTCTTTCCCTGAATTGCCATAATTCAGATTTAATGAAACATGTCTTATAAAATAAAAAAAAAAAATACAATAATAAAGTGGAACGCCCCATTAAGCTGAAGAACAAGGAAATAACATATGTAGAGATCTGATCACTCTGACCCTGCCATCCCAGCGATGCCAGCAGCAGGCAGGCACGTGCTCTACATCCCCAAGGGTGGCTGTACTTCCCACCAAGAGAAAATAGATAACAAAACAATATCAAATAAATGGATTTGTGAGGGGGGCTGGTGGCTCCTCCCATCATGTCTCTGCCTGAGTTCACATCCAGTGTTTTTGGTTATCAGTCATTGCTAGGTAAGGGCATCATCTAAATGGCATTTTCTTTCTGTCTTCTGGATCCTGCTCTGAGATCACATTCCTGTGCTCCAGGAAAACAGGGATCTCCATCTCCAGCTGTGCCCAGAGGGGCTGGTCCTGCTGCCTGCAGTGCTGGATCCTGGGGTCTGCTCAGTGGAGCTACACATCCCTGAGGAGTGAGATGACCCCAAAAGGGGTTTTAGACAGATCTTCCTCTTGTTTCTTCTTGACATCCACTAAGAATCATAAAATCGTGGGATTCTTAAGTTTGGAAAAGCCCTTCAAGATCATAGAGTCCATCCTTTGACTAAATGCCACCACATGGATTAAACTACAGCATTAAGTGCACATCCAGTCACTTCCTGAGCACTTAGAGAATCATAGATCTCGTGGTTTTGGCCTCCTTAAGACCTATGTACACAGAGGGAGGTGATCCTTAAGGCCTTTGATGATCTCTTCTCAGTCCCATTACCCAGGAGCTCAGAGTGACACGGATGTGGAATATTTATGGAATGTCTCACAGGTGTCTCTGCACCAGCATGGAAAAATCCTGGCACTCCCAGCTGCTCCCTCCCTCCCTCATACAATGTCTTCTTTTGGAGAATTCCTCCCCAAAAATGCTGACCTCCAGCCACCAGCAAAAGCAATCAAGGGATGGAGTTTACTGTGATGCTGACTCAACAGGCGAGATTAATGCTCCCATTTCATCTCACGGCCCTTCATCTCTGTTTCACATCAGGCACTGTAAAATATCGCTCCGAGCACGCTACCTGTGGAAAAACTGTCAAGGAAAAGAAGCTGTTTGCAAGCATCAGCCCAGGGAGAGTCACTCAGCCCCCTCTGCTCTGCAGCTGTCTGGGTGGTCAGGCCAGGGTGGTCTGGAGTTCCGTCCCAGAGCAGGGATGGCCCAGCTGACAGAGATCCAGCTCTGCTCATCTCCTCTTCTGCTTCCAAGGGGAGCCCTTTGCTGCTGACAAAACTAAAACATGCAATTGGGAAAATCATAATGGAAGGAAGAAGGGATGTTTTCAAATTTCAACCAAATCAGGCCCTCAGGGGGCGGAAGGGAGTGGAAAGAAAGTCCCTGCTTTCTGTGCAGTTCCTGCCTCTGGAAGTTGATTTCAGCTGCCTGGGGAAGGGAGGCAGTGGTGAGAGTCTCCAGAGAGTGCCACAGCCCCAGATGTGGGCTGGAACTCCTTTTCTTCAGCCACTGGAAAGCTTCCATCGCCCCCCTTGAGTGCCTGTTACCCATGGAGAGAGAGCTGCTGTTATGTACAACCACTTCCAGCCTGTGGATGCTGGAAAACAACATGGTCTGACCCTACATATTTCTGAGACACTGGAACAAGCAAAGTCCAAAGAGATTAATTGGAGATTTCTTTAAAAATAAATCCAAGGAAGAGAGAAGGAATATTTATCCAAGCTTTAATGAGGTATTTATTGCTGAGTAATTACATCTTAGCAACTTACTTACAGGAGAGGGAGGTTGTGGAAGTTCACTTTACTTGTCTTGGTTAATTAGGTCCTGTTCCTTGGGATGAGCTAATTGGACATTCAGTGAGATAATGAAATAAATGTCATGTCATATAAAGAGTTAATTAAAAATAAAGAAACGCTCACCCTTCTGGAGGCCCAGAGCTGGAGTTGATGCAATATTTGGGATGCAGTTCTTTTCTGTGGAGAAACACGGCTTGGCACAAGTGTGACTTGGCATAAATGTTTGTGGGAGCACAGCTATTTGGATGGAAATTTTGCCTGGAAGATTTATGAGGTCAGGGAAAGGGAAAGAAGAACGCTAGGCTGTTACCTGGGCTGCAGGATGCTGCTTTTCAAACACTGCTTTAGGAGATGGCAGCACTCCCACTGTAAATTAAGACCTTGAACAGCAAAAATGTTTTCACCCCAGGAGCTGCTGGTTCCTCTGTCCTTTGCAGCCAGGAGGGGAGGTGTGATTTAAACATCATTGTTTTGTGTCCAGGAACAGATGGGTTGGCCATGCAAGGTTGCAAGGTCGGCAATATGGTGACTGCTGACTCTCCTGTTTTGCATTATGAATGCCATGGAAAACCTGCAGGAAGCTGCTCAGCCAGCCTGTGCAGAGGAATGTAATTCCTGGACAAATGAAGTAGGACAAAAACTTGTAAATCCACTGAGAAATGAGTGTATGACTTGTGTCTGATTGGAAGAGAGAGAAATTGCTGATGTATAGACCTCACCATGGGAATTGTAGGAGAGAAATCCATCATTGGAATGGTTTTTGTCCTTCTGCTTGTTCCTCTTGAGGGCTGAATGGACTCTGGGAGGGGCAGCAGCAGTGCTAGAGCTGGGCACTGCTCCCCTGGGAGACACCCAGTGCTTCTGGTGACAGTGAGGGCAGAACAGGACTTGCACCTTGGGTAGAGGAGGGCATATCTGCTGGCCAAGGAGTTTCTTAGTGACAGCTTTGGCCTTACTGTGGAGATGGAGCTGGGTCGTTCTTGGGGCTGGGTTTCCTCGGAGCTGG